>LPNX010824811.1:416309-431310 GCA_001517045.1 Pseudotsuga menziesii | reverse complement strand
TTGATTATTTACACAAGCTATCTAAGTTTCTACTATTTTTCATGTTATATGACAGAGATATTGTTTGAAATTAGTAATATTTAGACATTAATGGTTGTTCCAGGGGCTCCCATGCTGCACAGGAAAAATCATTTAGTATGAGGATCCCAGCTGTTCAAGGCTCCTCTAATCCTAAAATAAGTTCATCTCATTCACTTTCGGTGTCTCCAACATTAAATATCCCTACCTTGGTGGTGGAAGCTGCGGCATTAGGGTTGAGTTATGATCATGGAAAGCTATTGGTCAATAAGGGTGGTCAGTCATCAACGTTTATATCTAAAAAACATATTGATGCCAAACCTAATGCAATGAGTTGAACATATATAAAATTAAATTCGCGTGTAAATATCGTTGGGGAAGCTTTCCATGGAAAGAATTCCAGTTTAGTTGATCCTACTATGAAATGTAGGAGTCATGAAGGTTTTAAAAGTATATTGAAGAATTCATCCTCTGACACACACAAGGGTTCATCTAAGCTGGGCAGTGGGCACATTGAAATAGTAAGAAGTGAAAGAACAGATGCAGCTTCAGTGTCATCTGGTATTGTTTGTGTTGGACTTTCTAAAGATAGCTTTCCAATCTTTGTCCCTCAAAGCAATAATTATGTAGTTTGTAGATTGATATCTATCATAAATTTGTTTGAATATCATCATTGTCAAGCAATAACAACTTCTTAAAGGGTGCTAGCTCAGTGGTAGAGCGCCTGCCTATAATTAAGTAGGAGGTTGGTGGTTCGATTCCTCCGTTCCCTATCATAAATTCGTGACTACAAAATGACTAAATTGACATATATACAACTATTAGTAGCTAATTTCTCGTATCTTAGTTGCATTTAGCTTAGTCATTAATATGTTAACATCTAGTAGTTTATTTAGTAGTATATTTGGTCATTAATGGTTGCAATCAGTGACTAAATTAGTGACTAAATCAGCAACTAAATCAATGACTAAATCAATGACTAACTCAATGACTAAATCAATGACTAAATCCATGACTAAATCAATGACTAAATCATTTACTATCAATGACTAAAACAATGACTAAATCAATGACTAAATCATTGGCTATCAATGACTAAATCAATGACTAAAACATTGTCTATCAATGACTAAATCAATGACTACTAAGTTAAGCTATTAATGACTAGTGAAATACGACTAACTATAAGATAGTGGAAATTTGCTACTATTAGTCACCGACTCAAAAATAGTCATTTATAGCATGATTTTAGTCATTTTTTTAGTCGTTAATTTCTCATTTTCTACTAGTGTAAGGTGCACGCCCCAATAGGACCACCTCACTCACTTGTGCCCTCATATGGAATATGCCTCGAGATTCATAGCACAGGGCCCAAATGTGCTCACTAATCCTTTACCTCGTAATAAAAATATGAAATTGAGGACCAATGATCCTCATTGTGCATTGGTTGGAGATCAAAATATGCCAGAAGCCAATACTGGTCATGGTTGCATCAACATGGTACATGCTACTATGGTTGTGACTCATGCAAAATATTATGGTTCGTCGCAACCGGACCTTGGAAAAGAACCTACTCCACCCGAGATCCCTTTGCATATTGAAAACCCTATGGATAAGCATGAAATTGCACCTTGCATTACTAAGGGATTCCTAAAGCATTCGGGGAACAATCCTAATGCCTAAGACACCTAGAACTATTCCCTTATCGAGGATTTGGGCCAAACTCCTTGTGTAATGTCCATTGTGAGTATGAAGGCAATACTTCAATTGTCTCCCCTACGTAAGATTAGACATCTTTAGTGTTTGCAACACATGGAAAATTTCTTGCGGAGATTCGTGGTTAATTTCTCCAATTTGACTAAAGTCTTTATGCATCTATTAAAGAAGGACACTACTTTTTGCTGGGATGAGTGAGCCCAGGAGTCCTTTGATGCTCTTAAGAGAGATTTAGCATTGTCCCTCGTGCTTAGTCCACTTGACTATAGCCGTGATTATTTTATTTATGTGGTCGCGTCCATGGAGATGGTTGGTATGGTTTTGGTTTAGGAGGATGAGGAGCTCCACAAGCATGCCATTTATTATTTGAGTTAGAGCCTTATTGGTGCAGAAATACGTTATTCTCACGTGGAGAAACTTGCCTTGGCCATCATTCATGTGGTTCAAAGATTGAGACGTTACATTCTTCTTTGCTAGACTTTGGTGGTAGCTCATGTCAATCCATTTCAGTTATTCCTCACTAGAAGGATGATTAAGGGAAAATACAATAAGTGGATTTTTATTTTGCAAGAATTTGATTTGGAATTCGTTTTGGAAAAATCGAAGAAATCGTTGATCTTTGCAGAGCTCATTTTTTATTTTCCAAGTGTGGAGCATGAGGAGGTTTATGAGGATACGTTTGTCGATGAGCATATTTTCCTTATCTCAACTTTGGACCCATGGTATGGGGATATCATTGTATATTTGCAAACGTTGAAGGTCCCTACTCACCTTTCATGGGATGAGCGATCACGATTACGTCGTGTAGCTAAGAACTAACTTATAGTGGATAACACTTTGTACCACCATGGGGTAGATTCCATTTTGCATCGTTGTTTAACCCATGATGAGGCTAAGGTTATGCTGAATGATTGCCATGGAGGGGCATGTGATGGTCATTTATCTGGGATTTATATAGCCCAAAAAATCATGAGAGCGGGATATTTTTGGCCGTCGATCTTCAAAGATTGTGTCAATGCGGTCAAGAAGTGTCACCCTTGCCAGGTGTTTGAATGCAATATGCGCTCACATCCTGCCCTGTTACATCCAATTATCACTGTCAGTCCCTTCACCGAGTGAGGGATTGACTTCATGGATTAGAACCCAGCTTCGGTTAGGGGGAATCATCACATTATAGTGGTTGTCAATTATTTCATGAAATGGGCAAAGGCTGTTCCTACGATTAAATCTGACGGTGAGACTGCTGCGCATTTTGTTTTCAACCAAATTATTACTCAATTCAACATTCCTAAAGAGCTTGTCACTGACCATGGTAGTCACTTTTAGAATAAAATGATGGAAGAGTTGGCTTCGAAGTTAGGGTATAAGAAGGAGAAATCCTCTTCTTATTACCCCCAGGAAAATGGATAGGTTGAAGCAATGAATAAATCAATTATGTCCATTCTCCAATGAACCATCACGTAAAGCAAGATGAATTGGAATATCATGTTATATCCTTCTTTTTGGGCCTATAGAACCATGGTTAATACTACCACCGGTTTCTTTCCATATCAGCTCATACATGGGGTGGAGTCTGTCTTGCCGGTTGAATGCGAAATCCCTTCATTGAAGCTAGATATAGAGATTTTACCATACACTTCTACATTAGAGGAACATTTGATCCACTTAGAGAAGCTTGATGAGCAGCGTCAGGATGCCTTATTATCTCTAGAATTAAATAAGCATCGTGTTAAGTTCCAATATGATATGTCTATCTGTTTGAGGAAGTTTAGTGAAGGTGATTTGGTCCTTTTGTGGGATCAAGCTAAAGAACCCTTAGGGGCATGGAAGTTTAACCCCATGTGGCATGGTCCTTACGTAGCCAAACGCGTGTTAGAGAATGGCACCTATGAGCTGGTGGATTAAGAAGGGACAGCCTTGGAGGAGCCTAGAAATGGTCTCTATCTTAAAAAATACTACGCATGATCTTGAGCCAGGGCTGATTGTTGTATATTATTGTACATTTGTTTGCATAGTTAGGTTTTCTTATGGTGATCAAGTTTGTTTATTAGCTATCATTTCTTATGGCAGATGTCGATGGAGTATTTCTCTTACATAGGATTTAGTGATGGTGCTAGCCATCACACTCAAAACTTAGCTTCGACTGCTTGGGTGATTTATACTCCTAGGAGTTAAGCATTCTCTTTAGGAGGCATATGTTTATAGCCTTCTTCGAACAATGTTGATGAAATATAGTGCATTATTGAGTTATTGCGAGATGGCATTTCACATGGTGTTCTCTCTCTTGAGGTATGTCTTGATTCGCATTTAGTGGTTTCACAACTTAATAGCTTGTATTGTATTAGGGATCCAACATTATTACGAAGATTCTTACGTGTGATATTGCTAGAATGACAATTTGAGAATATAACATACATACATGTTTCAAGAATTTTTAATCGAGTTGTTGACTCATATGCTAACTATGTGTTAGATTGGCATCTGTTTCATAGACCATAAGCATATCACAAACATACATTTTTAGACATATGCAAATAAATAAAATCGACAATCATAAAAGTTTTTCATTAAACATCCAAAATGTGATGTCATAATACATAAGTGTCATAATACAAAATTGGGGCTTCCGAGCCACCAAAATATAATACATGGTAGTACAAAAATAAATACTCTCAGGAATCTAAGCCTAAGGAGGAGGAGGGGGGTTCTGATCATGGTAGTACACCACGGCTCTAGCTAGCCATCTAAATAATTGAACCCCTGCTCATGGTACACCAACCACCCAGTGCTGCATGGCCTCAGGCAAGTCCTCGACTTGTGCCATGGGTACCCTATGTGTCGAGCGTACAAAGTTTGTGTGGATGCTTTCGAGCATCCACTCTGAATCCACACCCATGATGTTGTGTCATATTCCCCTCTATCTATGATGAGGGAAACTGTTAAGTCACCGTGGTCCAACATCTGCATACATATGATATATTGTCACTATGTGTCGTCACACCAAAACATCTCTTTTGAGTCAATATATCAAAAAACACAAAAAAAATTAAAAAGAGGGTTTGGGATTTGTTACCTATGTCACCATATGCAGCTCTTGGTGGTAGGCGCATGTCCAGATCTCCCCAAAAATATATCCCTGCATAGGGGTAGTCATCGATGGCAATGATCTACCACTACCAACATGGAAAGAAGTCTATTGGATAGGGGTTAGTCACCCTACCTCCACCAAGTCTACGCATAACATTTTCCCAATGCCATTGGGCCAGATATCAAACTCCATGTGGAGGAATGTCCACTCTAGGGCTTAGCCCCGGTACATGCTCAAAGAAGAACGTGCTCAGTATGCTACCAAAACTGAAGTTTCTCACCCTTCCCATATTGCAGTCACTAAGATACTGCTTCATGTTACTCAACATCCCAGTGCTCCAGTCGTACACTGTGGGTCTCATACACTCCACTGCATAGAACATCAATGGATGCGAGGCCTGGTGGAGTGAAGCTACACCTGCTATCCTGCTGAGTGCCAATAGTATGGCCTTTAGTCCCAGCACCTAGATCGATATTATCAGGATTTGACTCCCAACCTTTTCCATGTCTAGAAAGCAGTACATCGCAATGTACTCATCAATAGTCAGGCCACCTCCTAGCCCATGAGATCATAGGTTTACCACCTCTCATTGTCAGGATAATCCAGTAATAAAGTATATGTCCTCAATATATATATTGAGAGACATCTCATCAATGTGAAAAGACTCTAAGTCTGGATCCTAGTAATCTACTAGCATCTACAAGAGTCTTGGTTTGTCTCTCAGGCTACCAAGACACCAAAACTTATACAAACCGCACGCACGTAGAGCTTGTTGGGCCATTAAGTCACGTTGAACAGCCTCTTATACATCACCATGTTCCCTCTCCCTCCATTCTAGAACCATCTTGCACATAAAACATTATTTTTTATTATTATTTTCCTTAAAAATCCTTATTTGCAGACGCATACGTGATTGTTTGCAAAACAACCGTGTATGTACACGGTTTTGGGAGGTTTTTCCGTGTATGGCCAACCCTATATGCAGAAAAAACCCCGATATTGTTGTGGGCTGAAATACTTACTTTACATTGGCCTAGAAAATAAAATTGACCATGGAAACTGAAAAAATTTGCATGAAATGGGAAGAGGAGGACATGAGGAGTTACCTGGAACAAATGGTGTCGAATTTCGTCGGATGATGCTCCCAGAATTTGCGTTGGAAGTTTTGAGCTCAAATGGGTAAAAATTTCAACTGACATGGAATTTTTGAATTTTTTACTATTTATAGAAATTTTTGAAATTTTTTACCCACTTTCTATATTTTTTTACCGTTTCTGACCATTTTGGACCTTTTTGGACTAATTTGATGATGTAGGAGTCCATTTTGAGCACTGTTTGACCGTGGTTTTGACCTATTTGTGTCGATTTCAGGTATTATGTCTAAAATGGCATATAGGTTAGGTTTTGCATCCATTTTCACTTTGCATGACCTTATGACCATTTCATTATAACCTTAGGTATGAACCCATTCTATCTTTTCACGGAACCTCCTTGTTGCTTTTAGAAGTGACATGATGTGAATGGTAGAAGTTGACCATACATGGGTGCCCTAGTTAGCTCCTGCTTTTCATTTGGCATCCATGCTAACATTTTTTATTTAGGGTGTGGGAGTCCTTTGTATAGTATCACCATGACTTTGCGCAAGAGCCTCATACTCCTCTTGATATTTTTGCTGGCCTTTTTCCCCTGAACTCCCTTATGTCAAGTTGTAATTTCATTATCATGAGTTTTGCTTACCTTATTGAGCCTTATGATGACTTACCTAACTTGTATTACCAGACTTATAGCCCAATCTTGTCTCATGTCTAGCCAAGCAGAGCCATTTTACATATATTTTGCAGCTTGATTCCCCATTTTTTACTAGGAGGGTACTTTCCCCCGAGTGTCATTATCCTACACATGTTTCCTTTCAGTGACCATAGGTACATTTTGGTGCTTGGAACTAGTTTGTTTTCCCCTTGACACTTGTCTCCTCCTAGCTTGTAACTATAAAGAACTTTTATTCTTTTTCAAGATTTTTAAAATATTTGAAAAAGTCCAAAAAAAAAATCAAAAAACCAAAAATCCAGATAGGAAAAGATGTTATCTTCAGAAGCAGTCAAGTTGTGTCACCTTTGAACAGAGAATTGTATATCAAATCTATTGGTTGGGTTAATAGTTTGACTTTAGGAGTTGTACTTGTTTATTTGAGTTTATCTCCATCGACTGGTTAAGCTTCCAGTCCCTATGGAGCCTCTGTCGATGCCTCCTGTGTCGTAGAGATGTCTCAGTTTTTGTATATTGACTCTATGTTACCTACATTTAGTCACCATTCACCTTTATGCTCTTGTTCGAAGGAATTTGAAACCTGAGTTGGCCATTCCTCACTTCTCTTGACTTTGCATGTCATCCATACCCGATACTGATACTGGTTCATGCACATTATGATCGATTCCTTTTACATTATACAGCTTTACAGAGTACCTCGTGTTAGATGATGAGGGATGCCTTAATGCCCTCCTTCTAGTGGATTTCATCCCATCGACTTTAGATAATATATTCTGGGATAGGAATCTAGAGTCATTTTGAGTGCCTTGAGACTTGCAGTCATCTGTGGCATGTTCTCTCGCCATCGATAGTTTTGGGAATACATCAATGTCCCCTGATCGATGGATTCTTTCAAGTGTTCGACCTCAACACATTTATTCACACTTGTTATTTTTCACTATAGTACCTTGATTTCCACTTTCATTATCAGTGGGTGATCTCGCATCTGTTAACGGTATACATAAATGACCGATAATCAAACGAAGGAATACTATGTTTGACCTCGACACCTCTATTCACATAGTAGGACATGTACTAATAGTATATTGTATAGAAGACCTTCCAGATTGGTGGCATTTCATATATTCTACCTCCTTGATCGTGCCGATGTTCATGATATTTTAGCTCTCGTGACTTGATTCTAGTGTATGTCAGATATCTTCAGCCATTATGGATATCTTGATCCATTGTATATATTCATATTTCATGGAGATCATGATCCTTTGTATATCTTCATCATTGATATTCTGATCTATCTATATTGTACATGGTGATGACCACACATGTCATATTTTGTATCATGCCTATTCATGGCCATTGTACTCTTATATATCTAGGACTGTTGTATGTACTTGTAGTCATGTGCAGAGTTTGATTGTTGTATTATACTATTGGATGGATGGTTCTTCCACCTGGTTCTTCATCACTCCACTTTTGGGATGGACTTATAATGTATTTTGGCCATCGTATCACCCTTCTAACCCCACACATTAGGAGGCATATGTTATAGCTAATTTTTCTACACATGGTGGATCACACATTTATGGCCTTCCTTGTCCCTTTGCAGACTCTTTGGACCCCATGGACCATTTTTGTACCTTTGATGTTTCCAATATCATCCCTAAAAACATGCATTATTTTCCATACTCAACTTTTAAACCTATTCTCACATATATACGTGGATATGACCCTCAAACCCACATACATCGGGATGTGTGCAAAAGGCCAAATAATTTTGGAGTTTTCCTTGATGTGGATCTGAGTCACTTGTCTCTTGGCCTTCCATATTCCTTGAGATCAATCAGATTTGACCTTCCATTACCCCATTGAAGCACTATATAAGGAACCCTTTGGATACATTGAAAGGGGAGGAATTGAAGAGAAAGAAAACTACAGTCCATTGTTGCTAGAGCTTATACTTGAGTCTGTATCCCTTTATCCCTTAAAGAAATTTGTGTTCTTCCCAATATTTCCTTTACTTGTGATCTTGCTATCGAGAGATGGAGGATTGAAGTGGTGGAGGCCCAGGTGGAGGAATTAGTTTCTCCGGTTCGCAGACGTGTCGACAAAGGTTGTCACTATTGTAATCTTTGATTTATATTAATAGAAATATCTTTTCCTGTCCAATAATGTGTATTTAAATGAATATTGAATCCATGGATGATTTTAAATGCTTATATTTTATTGATTGTATATGCTAGAGTAGGTATAACACCATTATATAGCATGCTTGTCTTGCTTGTTGATTGTTGAGAGAGCAAATTGCTAACACAAGCGAGATTGGAAAAGCTCAATGGGGATCTACATCAACCATCCAAAATAAGGTATGTTTTGAGATCCTTTAGTGTTAGATGTTTTATTTCTCTTGCATATGGGAAGGGATTGATTTCTGCGGTTACTCTATCTGTTTTGGTACCCCAAGCCATAGGAAGTTTTCTCTATAACAGAATGTACTAAGATACCTTGGGGATCATTGAAATTAATGGTGATTTCCATCGCACTTGTTAAAGTTGACATCAATTACCGGTAATAAAGTGGTTTCTGCCATGTTCGATGTCAAGACATCTATTCACATAGTTAGGATCGTATCAGTTGGAGATTGGAATGAATACCCTAAGTGGTTAGGCTTCACCATCATGATTTCCTATCCTTAGGTTGTGTTTGGAGATCATTTAGAGTCTTGACACCTATCCACATTGTATGTTTGGTGGCTATGTTCTATATTTGAGGTTAAGAGACATGGATATAGTTTGTATGTTTCGTAGCTATGTCCTACCTCCTATAAAAATTATTCATGGATCTATAGTGTATTATTGGTAACCATGACCTGGTCATCATCATAGATCCACAATGTATTGGTCTTCAGCTATGATTGATTTGAATAGAGTCAGTTGCTGGTCTTATGTTAGTTATGAGTCTATCTCTCTTTTCCTCTGTATCAGATGGATATCTTGCAAACTATTTCACCTATCATTTCCTCCTATATTCATACTTTAGGGGGAATTCCGTTGCACCTAGAAATTCCACATTGCCTATCAGCCTTCATGGAAATTCTAAATTTACTTTCAACCTCCTAGAAATCCTGACCTGGGCCATCTTGGTCATCCTATTTCCACATCTTAGAGGGTCGATGCCTTTCTTCCTTTTACACAGAGCATCGACTATGCTTCTCACAGTGGACTAAAGAGTGCTAATACCCTCTTCCTTTGACAAAACATTAGGTCAACACTCATGTCCTTTCTACCAAGAGTGTTTATGGTTGAAAAATAGGAAAAAGAAGGTTCTGGAAGCTTCCTTGCAAAATCCTCCATGGAGTCAGTTACTACATGCCTAGGAGAGGTGGAATTTGCCTCCCTCACCTATTGGGATCATATCCTATCCATTTTCCAAGTCATCTAATGAGTTCTAGGCCTATAAATGAAGCCTTCATGATGTGAGTGAAGGGGGCCAAGCAACATACCCTTATGATGTTAGTTTGAAGTCTAAATCAAAGGAAAAGTAGGGCTGACTGATGTTTGGAGAGATCTTGATAGCTATAGAGGATTGTAGATGTTCTTATGGATATTGAATCCATCGACATGAAGGATTGGTTGTACTTGTTTATCTTTCATAATTAATACAAAGGCATTCACCTTTTCTATATTTGATGTATTGATTTTAATTAGATATTATTAGACTCCTTGATTAATGATAGAAATAATCAATTTATCATGATGCTCTCATCTTGTTTGCTTGTCTTTTGAACTATTTTGTAGGTATTGAACCATTGCAAGGGATCTTGGATAAAAGTCAAGGAGATCTAAGGTTGAGGTATATTGTATTTAATGTTATTTAATTTTATTGTTTAAGGAAAGGATATGTTGTTGTGTCTCTTTGTTCTGTGCTTTTAACTTACATCGCAGAGGAACAAACAGTGTCTGCACTGATTGAGAATTCCTTATAGAAAGAAATAAGGAATCTCTTCCCATACTTCTATCACCTTTTTCAAGTATTTATTAACCATTGAAGGTTAGAAATTTATTTACTCTCTATATCCTTATATATAAACTTCATCATATTCATCTCTTGGTATGCCTCCATCAACATAGATGATTTATTCTCCTTCATCTTGTCTGCAGTACTCTTCATACTACTCATCATAGCCATCATCATAGTAGGACATGGCTGCAATTTTATTCAAATTCAGAGATTAATTTCCCTAGCAGTAGAGGAATATTCTCTGACACCCATGTAATGAACTTAATGGAGCAATCAGGTCCACTAACTCTATATGATAAAGATGCAGACAACTAGTTGACAGGTGGGCATATTTAACAAGTAGAAAGAGTAAAGTGTACTGGGGTTTGCAGGAGAAACCAAAAGTAAAGTTAGTATACTGAAATTTCATATCCCTAATAAACTTGATTTTGGGACCTTTTATGTTTCGAGAATCATCTAGGCTATAGTCTACTACCAAACTTCTAAGATTCCCAACTGGTGCAAACTGAGATCTTAACAATCAATTCAAAGAAACCAAAGGCTAAGGATGGATTAGGAAGGTTCTAAGTCTCTTTTTAGGTATATAAAATAAATTTATGCACGTCTAAAACAGTTCTGGAAAGTGACAAGAAATGTTAAGGGTCACAATATGAAAATTAGTTACTAGGATTGTGCAACTAGTCAAATTTTAGTAGTTTCCAACTGCATTAAAAGAGACAATAAAATTATGTTTTAAACATGGGATATCATTATTATGTTTTTAAATAATGTTTAAAATATAAAATAAAAGGAATTTCCCTATTTATATACATGAATTTCTTCAAACTAGAAAATTAGTCATTTTAGCAATGAGATCTAGGTAGGGCGTAAAAGATTAATAAGAAACTCAATAAAAAAATATCATCATGTTATGAAATTTGCAGAGACATTAATTAATAATATATATAGTACACTAGGTTCTAAATACTTATTATAAGAATCTCATAGGTAACCTCTCATAGAAAAACTCCCAAAATACGACATACAGAGCTAGGAAACCAAAGGAATCAATCCCTGGACCTACCAAGCTCTGTGAGTGACCTGATACTGGCATGAAATTGATATTAAAAAATATAATAGACTTAAAAACATGATAGATATCATATTTGGGTCTAAATTCCCATTACATTACTCGAAAAATGCAAGAACTTCATAGAAATGAGAGAAGGAGAGAAGAAGAAGAAATGCCATTGATAGGAGGCCTACAAGATATTCAAGCTGATATGATAATGGAATGAAATATACATCAAAACATGAAAAAAAATTTCTTCAATGTATTCCATGAATTGAGAGACAAAAAAACCAGAATCATTGGCTAAGAGGAACACCACCCAAAGCTCCAGTTGAGGAACAACACTCAACTATTGAGAGCAACTCTCAAACTGCAAAACACAAATGATCAAAAAGTTGTGAGAGGGGTGTGATATCATTGTTTTATAGAATAATTACTATTAATGTCTAATTTGGTTGAATATATGGACCACTTCACTTTCCCAATGCTCCCACATGAGTGAATGAGGAAGCTTGCTAGATTTCTTGCTTTTCCCCTAACATGCCTTTTTCTTCCTTTGGAAACCACGCCCTCCCAAATTTTCCTGCATTTATATTGAATTTATTTTATCCAATTTAGAAAATGTTCCCTTCCTTATTTTAGGATAGCTTTCCTTTTGTATGTTTTTGAAACCATGTCTCCAAAAGTTTCCAGCTTTTTTAACCTTACAACTTTTTATGCAGTTTCCTCCTTTGTCCTAGCTTTTCTTTGCTGACTAAATTGGTAGGATCCATATTTTTGGCTTGAGTTATTTTGGAATTTTATTTATTTTCTTGAGTGTTTCAATTTCAGAATTCCAACTCATGGTCCACTTCAACCCATGCGCCCTCCTTATCACCTATGCATAACTTAATCACAAAATTTATTAAAATAACATAATAGGTAATAAAATTAGAACTTGCATCTAATCTAGTTTCACATTAATGTTTATTTATTTACAAAATACCCCTCCTAGTATATAACCACTAGGGGCTTAGGGTATAAAACACCATGGTCACTTGGGAGGGACATTACATAATTGTTAATTTTTAACACATTTATTGTATGAATTTGTTGGAATGTTGATCTATTTCACAATATTTCCATGTTGCATAGTATCTATATCTACATGCTCAAATTATACAGTTAGGTCCTAGATATTGAGGCATTACATTTCTATTATTATATTATTGTTTTGATTATTAGTTAGCTATGCCCCTTAATGGTAAATTGTAGTCTTGTCTCTTATATATACCAATGAGATTTAGTCTATATATCATCTCATCGTGTGTCATTCTAATATTGTAAAATAAGGGTTCCTCCTTAAAGATGCTTCTCTTCACTCTTTATATTTTATTCTCAATGAGTGGAGTTTATATTTCTTTATATTTTTATGCTATTTGGGATATTTGGTGCATAAAAATCAAACAAAATACCAATTGGTATTCTATTATGGAAACATCACAACAACTCTTTCCATATCATTGATTATTTCTTTGTTGGAACCCATTTTATAGGTATAACCTTTGACATATATCCCTCTTTAGTGAATGGGAATAGTAATTTATAGGGTATATGAGAACTCAGAGGTCCTAGATTCCTCATATCTCTCTCATATTTTTGAAACAAACTCCATAAAATATGTCACTAAAGGAATACACCCCCTTTCTCATACTCATACTTGGGTTCTACAATCAATTAATTTGATCGTAATTACTCCTTCTAGGGAACTCATAAGCGCTTGGTGTTAAAAAAATTGGCAATGGGGTGCCTAGAAATGTGCTCATTGAGGAACATGTGTGTATTATTAAAGAGTGAATTTTTTTTTTGTTTCTTTAGCTTCAAAATTCTTTAAACTTTTACACACACTTCTAGCTAGCATGCCAATTCAGAATTTTAACAATGCATGCATTCTTAGGAATGAACAAACATTAGTAACATATTTAAATTTCTAAGAGTGTGAAAATTTCTTGGTGTATTAATAAAATAGGGCTTTGGGTTGTATTATAACACAATTGTGGAATGCAATCTTATACTTGACAATAGGAAGTGTGATCTAAAGAGAATTTGGAAGAGATTTTGATAATTTGGAAGAGAGTTTGATTACCAATAGGATGTTTGGGTTCACAAATTCTTTGATTGGTTTTAGGTAGGTGTTGGAGAAATAGGGTATATATAGATCAGAAAGATAATTATTCCAATAATAGGTGTTGTTGAGAAAAATATTTTACCACTTAAGGACATCATATAAAAATCAACACACATAAAATTCCATTATCTATATCACAAGAACATGATCACACACACGTTATCACCCCATAGGGACATCCTTTTATAGCACCAAAATGTAACCAAATCCCTTGAAGTGAGAAAGAACATGTCCACATTCTTGGGTCACAACAAATAATGGTGTTCTTGATTTCTACCATGTTTGTACCATAGTCCAAAGTTCTATTCTAATTACCTCACCATTTGGTTGGTTAATCAACTCCTCCATTGGATAGTTGGTTTAACTAGTTGAGAGAATGGTGAGATCGTTAGTCAACCACTTTCTTGACTCTTCTAGTCCACTATTAACTATCGACTGTATGTATCCAAAATATAATGAGGTTTGATGGAATAGCAAGGATTGTTGTTCCAACACCCTCCCATCAAAAGAAGTCTCTAGATATTAAGGAGGTGAAATTACTTATGTACACCCTCCAGAATTGTAATTTTCTGAGCATATACCAAAGTTTCATAAACTTATATTATAGTAAAGGCTTCGTAAATATATAATAAATATAATAATCAGTTTCACAATAGATAATTGTTGTATAAATTCAGGCCAGCAATAGATTAATTTTACCCACAACAATTATCAATTGATCATGCAAAATTGCTAACAATGGAGACTGAATATGGAGCTGTAAGACAAAATTATATTAACTAAGTGTACAATAGCCAAACCTATAATAAAATAGGTTGCTGAATATATATAATACATCAAGAGATCAAATGCATAAGGAGGCATCCAAAACTAGCATAAAGCAGGCTTACCCAAAACAGGCAAATCCCCCATAAGTGTAAAAAGCTGATCCCAAATCTGTCATGAGGCTCACGAATTGGAAAGGGCACATGGGCAAGCTAATGAGTGATGGAATGGAATCTCATACATGCTTTTTCATGGAGGAAAGAGTGGAGGATGAAAGGGGAAAAAAACAAGTTCACCTCACCTAGTCTTGCTTTCCTACGTGCCTTAAAACAATGAAAAAGAAGGCAATAAAGTAGAAAAAGCAGAAGGGCACCTAGGAGGCCAGGAATAAAGAATATTTGATTCCTAAGGA
>LPNX010824811.1:394094-406600 GCA_001517045.1 Pseudotsuga menziesii | reverse complement strand
GGGGGGGGGGGGGGGGGGGGGCGCGTGACTTGAACCCACCCTAAATATCATTTTGAAGTTGATTTTTAAAAAACCTCCCTTAAAAATCATGAGAATTCGGACTTTTGTGGGAGGTGGTTATATCACATTGAAAATCCCACAACAAATCCCATGAATAGGACATCTTTGGCATGTGATTTAGATGTGGTATCACATTTGGATGTTTAGTACACCAAGGATGGTTCTCATTATGCAATTCATGTTACAGGGTGAAGATCCAGAGTTTTAGTCTATAACATGTGGCTTTTGGGTTCTACATACACCATCCATGAGGCCTTACTCGACCTTTTCTCTATCATAGGGATATGTTTGATATTTTGAGATTCATCACATTATGGATTATTTTTGGTCACTAATTGTTCATTTGATAACAAAACCCATGTTGTTGGGATATAATATTTTCCTATGGTTCTCATGTTCTTTGCATAGTAACCAGCGTAATTGTATAGGGCCTTTGTAGGGAACCCTTTGCCTACATGTAAGATATGGCCAACAAGTTGAGGAGGGGTACATTAGGGATGGAACTTGATGACCAATATTCCATGGTATAATGAAAAATATAGGACCTTACACTGTAGCATTTTACTATGGAGATGTGTTACAAGTGTGTGGCTCCAAACCACCATATTGGCCCTCCATAGGGAATCTTTGTCTTGGAAGTAGGATATGGTTCTATTTTTGAAGTTAATTAGAACACTAGACATAGTTATTGGTTCCCGTGATATGGTTCAATGCAAAAATGTAGGGTATTATACCATAATGTTTGTCTATGGGGCTCATGAGACATCATTATATCCCTTAGACACTACAAAAGGTCCTGTAAAGGGAATCATTGTCATGTGATCAAGATCTGATTTCCATTTTTAGTTTAGTACATTAAAGGGATGGTTATAATAAGTTTAGACATGGTCCAAGGTCAAAATAGATAGTTTGAAGCCATAGTGTTTTTCTTTAGGACTCATGGACTATGTGTGGGCCCCATGCCATCAAATGAGCCTTTGCATATGGAATGATTGGCCTACAACAAGGTTATGGTGTCCATATCAATATCTGTGCTACCCTTCCTCCTAAGTTAGGTTCAAATATTCCATCCTTACATGACCCTTCAAGCATACCCATAGTAAGTCAAATACAAAGCATAATGGTAATGTGGTGTCCAAAGTGACCAATGGGGTGAAGACAAAAAATCCACAAGGTATCACATGTTAAAAGGACAAAATACTGCAAATATTTGTGCTAACATCATAAGATTGCAAACATTTGGACTAATCACATGAAAAATCCCTCATTTGATAACAAAACCCATGTTGTTGGGATAGAAGATTTTCCTATGGTGCTCATGTTCTTACATTGAGAATAGCACTCAGGGAGATTACTACGCATGTACCATCTAGGTAGTCGGGTATTCAGGAAAGTGTACAGTCCCAATCCTCCTTGTCACGCTTCACTGTTCTACCTTGCAGTATATAGTTAGTTGTGATGGTTTGACAATCCCATGAGGTTCCAAGCCTTTAATCCACTGCTCTCACATATTTTTCATGATGCTTTAGTTTGAGTAGCACTTGTTGTATGTATAGTTACAATTTTTTAGAAGAGATAGATAGTTTTGATTACATAGTTATGGCTTCTCTTTCAAGAACTACCAACCAAGAGACTCCTTCACCAAGCACGTCTTTTGTTTTCCCTCCATATGGGTATGTTGGTCCTCCTTTCATGGATACATTAATCCTTCTTGGGTTGAATATCAGATTACTTGTTTATTTATTCTCAATTCTATTTATCCCATGTACACCAAATGTTTCAGATCCTAACCCTTTATCAGGGGAGTATCAACATCATGTTGTTCCCTCGCCTTCTTCGCTAGATGTGTATTCTTCCTTCTCTCCCACTTTTCCCGTTGAAAGTTGTAGTACTAGTAGTTAGGTGGATAAGAAGAAGAAGAAAAGGAATATTAAGAAGAAGAAAAGGAAGATTAAGAAGAAGAAAAAAAACAAAAAAGCAAGTCTCAACCAATTACTCCTCCCAGTGCAGAGAGTGTTGATCTACACACCCAAAAACTGTGTAAGCCCAAATTCCCTTACAGGCTTTGCAAGGGTTATGACCTTCTGAAATATTGTCATGGTATGGCCCTAGTATTAGAAGAATTGTCTAAGGTTTCCTAGAAACTGATGTCAACAACCTTTGGTCATCATACTGATGATACCCCCTCAACCAGTGACTTTGTGGTTAAGAGTGGGAAGGGTAAGGTCATAACTCCTTGATTTCTCTGTAAGGACATGCAATTTACTTACTTTTGTCCTCTCACGGATGAAGCTTCTAAGTGGTTGGAAGATCTTACTATTCCTCAGCTACGACTTCCAACCAATTATCGTAAGTTATCCCTTAACTTATCATTGGTTGATAAAGTGGTCTATCTAGTGTAATACCTCGATTTCAACCCCAATTACATTAAATTATAAATGATGTAAATAGTGTTAATAAATCATGGTGTGGAGCTCAAGGAAAACTCCCCGACATGGATTTAGTCTTCTACATTTTGGCAATTAAAATCGATGGTGATGGTCATCGTGCTAGCCGACATAACAATATATTTTTCTGCATAATGTAAATATGCAATTAATAAAATACCCACAACTAGCTATGTCAATGCAACATTAAAGAGATCGGGGCATGATTTCACAAGGAATGGGGGGGGGATATTCAAACCCATAAAGTGGTAAACTACCCAAATTTTCTTTTGTGTCCAGTCATCCAAAAGTGGTTGAGTTAGTTAATTCTTAGGATGGGAAGAGTATGGCAGTCCAAAATTCGAATTGGAGAAGCCATTAGAGTTTGGAAAACACATTTTAACTTCCTAGGAAAGCAAAAAACCAAAAACGTTTGCCCAGTCCATCATGGATTCACGTTCTCTATTCCTTGTGTGTTTCTAGAGCTCTGGGGCATTTTTCCTCAGGCACTCATGCATAGTAAGGCATTTGTTCTCTTCATGCACTCACGTGGCCGAGCTTCCTCACGTTTTTGGTTTGTTGTGTGTTTTCCCTCATGTGGGAAGTTGTTTTCTTTGATATCCCTAGGATGGGAATTCGTTTTTGTAATGATCAGTGGGTGGGTTTCCTCCCCCATGATTTGGCTTCATTTCCCCATTGTTTTCCCACCTAGAAATCATTTTTGGTAATGCCCAATGAGTGGGAGAAGAGACCCACTATTTCTTGGGTGTTGTTGACATCCTTGGGAATTGAATTGCTGTTAGGGGGTTGTTTTCACCCATCTTGGAAATTCGTTTTGTTTCCAAAACTATTTCCCTCAATCTAGAATTGTGTATTTTGTTGTGTGTAGTGCATCCCTTGGTTGGTTTGGCTAAGTAAGTCCAATAATCCACTTGTTAGTGGGATGACTTTGTTTGGATGTGGTTATTCGATTGACTATGGGTGTTGGGCCTTGCTGTTTGTAAGTATGTTTCCCTTAGTTCCCTATGGAAATCATACCCAGCTCAAGGATGGGAGTGATGCTCAGAGAGTAAGGAGCACACTGGCCTATGGTTGGGTGGAACGTTGCAATGACATAGCTGGTTGTGGGGAAGCTTCTTCATAAGATAAGTATCTTCATGTTAATTTATACATTTACCTTTTCTAATGAGTTAAGGTGAACATGTGAATGAATGAAATGTATTTTTATTTCATTGTATGTTAAATATTTATGCATCTATTCACGTTATTATTTCAATGTATTTCATTTTATGTTCGTAGGGCTAGTTTCCCGGAAATGATTGCAGCATAGTCATTTCCTCTCTCTAGTATAGGGCGAGGACATGACATCCAACTACATCCTTGATTCATCCCACTTTTTCTTTAAAGAGTGAAGAACAGGTTGTTCATCCTACTCTTTCCTTGACGAGTGAATTTGAAGTGGTCGATCTAGTTTCATCCTTGGTCAATCCCACTCTCTCTTTAGAGAGTGAAGAATAGATAGTTCATGCCACTCTTCCTTTGGAGAGTGAAGTTAAAGTGGTCAATTCGATTTCATCTCCACCTGATCCCACTCTTTCGTCAGAGAGTGTTAAGAATGAAGTAGTCACTTTGACAAACTCTTCGTCTTGTTCTTCTCTTCCAATAGAGAATGATATGAAACCCATTGAATTTTTTGTATTTAGTTTCGATTGTTATATGCAAGAGGAAATTTTGTCTCTTTCGAAAAAATACTCTCCAATTAATGAGGTTATTTCCTTTGAATGGATTAATCTAACAGAATCTCATCTTTAATCAAGTGTTCCTTTCCAGATAGTTTTTCAAGTTACTGCTAGGAAGATGCTTCACACTATTGTTGACGAAGGGGCTTTTGTTAGTATTCTATCCTCAACTGCTTGGCAAGGCTTAGGTTCTCCTTAGTTTGTTCTAGCCACCGATCAAATACTTGCATTTAATAAAATACCTACTACACCTTTAGGGATCATTCCTCATTTACCTTAACATTAGGAGGGAAAATTGTTTGTATTATTGTTATGGTGGTCCAAGGTCCTTTATATTTCAATCTGCTCGTTGGGCGTGATTATGTTTACTCCATCAATGTCGTAGTGTCCACACTCTTTATAGTGATGCATTTTCCACATGATGGGAAGATTGTGAGCATTGATCAAATTTCCTTTGTTACACCTAACCATCACATGATACCTAGTAATCACACTGCCCTAAATGTTCCATATGTTCTTGTGATTCTTTCACCTTCTTATAGTTAGCTTCTTCCCATCATAGGTAAAATGATGGGTATGGCTCAAGTCTATGGACATCATACTAGATTTAAGCTGCTAACTCCTTATGTGAAAGGGGGAAACCTACCAACCTATGGATATCATGTTGGGTAAGAGATGTATGTGAGCATAGTTCCCATTCAATGTCAAGCTTGTTAAAAAATGAAAGGGATGTCCTCAAGCATAGTTATTTTTCTATTTCAATCTTGTGTAAAAATGAAACCATTCCAGTGCATAGTTCCCATTCTATGTCAAGATCATTAAAAAAATGAAATAGATACCCTTAAGCATAGTTTATTTCTAGTTTTAAGGTTGTTAAAAAATAAAAAATGGCCATGAGCATAGTTTACTTCTGGTTTCAAGTTCGTTACAAGATAAAACCACTCCTCAAGCATAGCTTACCTTTTGGTTTCAAGATTGCATAAAAATGAAACCATTCCAGAGCATATTTCCCTTTCTATGTCAAGCTCATTAAAAAATGAAATAGGATTTCTTAAGCAAAGTTTACTTTTGGTTTTAAGCTTACTTTTCTACTGTCAATGCATCTTTCATCATTTTTAAATATTATTTTGTTGATGTAATTGTAACTTTGGAATGTATTCACTTGTATTTCTTATGTATTGTAACCCAATGTTTATTCCGGGATGTATTTGTAATGTGCTTGAGTCATTTCATGCCCCGGGGTTCCTATCAGGAGTTTCTATAATGTAAACAAGTCATGTCAAGTCAAGGTGGGTAACCCTCCTATTGTCTAAGGGTTAAAGTCCCCGCAGTTTCAGGGCACTAGGGTTATTAGACTCACCTAGTGAAGTAGGCCCTATTTGGGTTTAGTCAAGCCGGGAATTAGTATAAATCAAGAGCTATACTCTCTATTTATCACACACCCACTCACACTCAGTTGTATCACATATCCGAGGAAGAGAAAGACACCGGGGAAAGGAAGAAAGAGGTTACTGCTGTCGAGAGATAATCTTACTATTTTTGGGTTTCACTTTTGGTGCTGATTCTATCTCTAAGGAAGTTGCAGGGTTTTCTCCATTTATGGTTTCCCCAAGGAAAAACACTATGTTCATTGTCTCTTGTGTTTGATTGTTGTGCTTGTTTTTCTCTCAGTTAAAGATCCTAATGTTATGCTAGCTTAATGTTAAAAATATAACATGGTATTAGAGCTTACGTGAGAAGAAGATACTGTGCAGCTATGGGAACTAGGTCTTCCTACTTTGTGGATCTCTCTCCACATATTTTCAACAAAATAAGGGTGGAATAACTCTCCTCCCTAGGGCACATCTTTCTGTCAAAGCAGAATCCAATTCTGAGGTTTTTTAGTTTTGGACCCAACACTACTGTCGGAAATTAGGGATTTTCATAGAAGTGGAATTTTTCAGTGAGCCCAGGACTGGATTTATCTCCTCCCCAAAATTGAAGTTATGGATCAAATTCAAAGCAGTTGGTTGGACATAACTATGGAAAATAAAAACCCTAATATGCTTCTAAACCAACACTGTAGGATTTCAGATCCAAATCAAGATCCGACATCTTGACTTGGTAAGATCTAAATATTTTGTATTTCCATTTGAGTTTCTCAGTTAAGATGTCTCATCATACCAAGCTTGATGAAAATCTTGAGGGAGCTGATAACTTTCGAGCCTGGAAGTATAGGGTCTCCCTGGTCCTGGAAGAAAATGAGTTGGACTCTTATATCAGTGAGGAGGTTCCAGTTCCAGAGGGATATGAGGCCAAGGCCTTACATAAGAAGAAGTTGGTTATGGAGAAGAGGATCATTGTTGATTCTATCAAGGATCACCTCATACCACAGGTGTCCTCCCTCAAGACACCTAAAGCCATGTTTGATGCCCTAACCAAACTGTTTGAAGGAAAGAACACCAATCGGAAGATGACTCTAACAAACCAGTTGAAGAATGTAAAGTTCCATAATGAGGAGACCATCCAGTCATACTTCACAAGGGTCTCCTAGATCAAAGAATAGCTGGAAGCAGTAGATGAAGAAGTGGAGAATGCATAAATTGTGATGACAACCTTGAATGGCCTCCCTATTTCATGGGATTATTTCATCCAAGGAATCTATGCTAGGAAGAAGTTAGCCATGTTTAGTAGACTGTGGGAAGAATGTTCACAAGAAGAAGCTCAGATAGAATCTCGAGAAGAAAAGATGGGAAGTGAATATCAAGCTCTCATAGTACACTCCAAGAAAGGAAGAAGGGAAATTCATCATCACCAAGGTAAGCATTCTCATTAGAAAAACAATCCTGTAAGAAGGGATCCATCCAAACTTAGATGTTATACATGCGATGAAATATGACACTTTGCTAGAAATTGTCCCGTGAATAAGAATGGATACAAGAATAAGAAGAGCTCCAAAAGAAGACATCATGCTCACACTGCTGAGGATGATGATCCTCCCAGGAAGAGAGTAAAACAAGAAAGTGAAGACTCTTGAAGTGAAGATGAATATATTATGATCTCCACTCTCATGGGAACTATCACTCATGGAAGAAAAAATTGGCTTATTGACAGTGGGGCTTCCAAACACATGACAGGTTTCAAGGAATCCTTTGAGAAACTATTCGAACATAATTCACCCCATAAGGTGAAACTTGGGGATGACTACCAATATCCCATAAAAGGTAGTGGTGAATCATCCTACAAGCTAGACTCCGAAAAGTCTATGAAGATGAAGGAAGTCTTGTTTGTACCAGGACTAAAGAAGAATATTCTATCCATATCGGCAATGGATGCAAACGGCATGAGGGTTGCATTTGTAGATGGCCAAGTCCTCATGTATTTAAGAGGAAATACTATTGACGATGCAATAATGATTGGACAAAAAGAAGGAGGATTATTCAAATTGAAGGCCATCAAGAACAAGATTTGGTCCATGACATAGTAGAGCCAAATGAACTTTGGAACATAAGTCTTGCACATGTGCATTACACTATTATATGAAAATCCTATCATTATCATGTGATAAGAACTTTGACATACCTATTTTCCCTTAATCCCTGCACCTGGAGAGGAAACCCATGCTGTCTGTCAATTTTACATAAAAATGCTCAGCACCATGCTTTCCCTATTAGCCATGAGTGATTCCTTGCTCACACCACCTTTCTGCTATTTTCCATAAGAGGTACCACCGCCTGTTGCCCTTGGTCCATAAGTGGTTCTTACCTAAACCGCTATGTCATAAGAGGAGAAGCGCGGTACCCTAGGTAAAAGGGGAGAAAGAGAGGATTCTCGAGGCTTCTAGAACACAAGCCTCGTGTCCTCCCTTATCCCTATCATTGTGGGTTAGTTGAGCTCGAGAACCCCCATCATAGGATCTTAGAGGCCACCTCATCCACAAATCTCTCAACCATTCCTATCCATTCAGCCTTATGAATATGAGCTCATGTCCATGATTGAGGGGAGATCCATTGAAGTATTGTTATGCTGTTGGATTGACCACTTGGCCTAAGCCATTAGAGAGCATAGAGAGAAAAGTTGGAGCTTATGGGGATGAAAGTTTTGGTTTCATGGAGATGCATGTCAACACTAAGGCTTAATTGGTTGTAAACTTATCCATTTTTATCTTAATGCAAAGATGATTTCTGTCCCACATTACTGTTGTTGTTTGATTTCACATGTATATGTTGTTAGATTCCTTAGTCACTGACATGGATCAGTAGATTATATTCTGGTAGCTTTGATGTGTTTGTGTGTTTGATCTGATTGCAGGTACACAGGGTTACTATCGAAGCATCACATTCCATCTATATATGGCATCCAGGGAGGGTCTTCAACCTTTGTCATTCATTTTTCTGGGTCTGAACCATTTAGACCAGTGGAAAACCTTACTGTCCGCAGAAGGTGAAATATTCCAGCTAACAAATCTGACGACTCTTCTAGGGAATGAATATATGTATCAGTTGATCTGATCTTCCTTAGTTCTTCAACTCTTGTCCAAATCCAGGCTCCATATCCAACTCTCTCCAGTCAAATTTGCTATCTGACTTAGTGGATTTTGGTTCAAAACTTCCAGATCTATCTAGATCTGAATTATTTTTGACCTTTTATGCTCTTTCTCACTTTCAATCTATCAGTTTTTACCTTGATCTAGTCTTTTTATGACTTGATCTTTCGTTCTCCTTGTGTTTTGGATATATTTAGGGAATCGTGCATGTGCCTTTGGCAAGGAGGGGTGCCACCGCCTGAGTCCAGTTAGCAATAGGCAGTTCCACCACCTGAATCCAGTGGGCAAGGTGTGGTTCTTCCTCAAAGCTACCTATCAGCAGCTTCATCTGCGCGGTGCCAGGTAGGCCCTATTCTAGACTTTGTATTTTGATTTTTTGTGTGTTTTCGGCTTACTTTTTGATGAAAATGAATTGTATATTTTGTAGTCACTTTGATTGTTGTATTCTTTTTGCATTCAAAGAGAGTTTGTGTTTCTTGCATTAGATTCTACATTATTTTCTTTGCTTGAAACCTCTTGCTCTTTTCTGTAGATATTATTCATTGGAATTGGAAATATACATTTCATTTTCTTATGTATGCTTTGGTTTGTTTTGGATTTGGAATGTGTGAGTGATCCATGTTATTTTGAGTCTTTCTTTGCTTGGGGCGATTCTTGTTTCCTTTTGCATGCTGATTTTTTCAGTACTTGGTAGGAAAGATTGGTTCTTCATTTCCTTGTCTGTTTCAAAGAGAAGTTTTAGTTTTCTCTCTCCTTTGCTTTATTTGCAAGCATGTTAATCAATTTTCTTCTTTTTTTGTGCATGATTATTTGAAATTCTAGATCTTACTTCCATTAAGAAGAAATATATGTTTTCATCTTTGCGTGCATTAGAGTTAGTTTTGTTTAGAAACGTTAGTGAAATTGTCTTTCCATCAAGTTTTTATGCATATTTTTCAAGCATGAAAAGATAGGAAACATTTTTGGTTTATTTATGTTTGATGTTCTCTAGATATCTTTTTTATTTTACTTTGAATATTGTTTGGGGTGCATTGATATTTCACTTTTCATTTGAAAAGATAGAATTTCATTTGCATTTGGGTGTGCATTTTTTTGGAAGAAAAGTAAATCTCTCTCCCTCTCTTAGGTAGAATTTCATTGAAGAGAAAAACATGCATTATCATATAGATCAGTGTGCATATTTTTTAATTTCAAGTTTTCACTCCATGGTTCCACCTAAATGCACAAGATAAAAATAACTGTAGTACTAGGTTAAAACTTTTAGCAATTTGAGTGATAAGTTAGAGATGTGTTCAGGCATCGTTAAATGTAGGAGCTGTTGTTACTCATCTGCATTACATCCTGGGACTTGCATGGTTCTTCCATAGACTGTCTGTATATCGAACGACCTTTCACGTACCCTTGAGGTATATAGAAAGGTACTTCATGTACTTGATTGTATATCGGAAGGCCCCTTGTGTATGGTTAGGCATTAGACAACACTACTACCGATTCAAGCTCCCACGTACCTTGCATATATTAGGAGACCCTTTTAGGAATCCTCAAACCATATGAGTTATCCTTTTGGCCTATCCTGTGAGGTTCCTGACTCTTATCCACTCCTTTCACATGTTTGCTTGTTTCTTTTAGTTTGAGTAGTACTTACTTGTGCATGGTAGTTAGGGGGTTATTAGAGAGTTTAGAGATGGAATCCTCATCTAGGACTACCACTCAAGAGGTCCCTTTCCATGGTGTACCTTTTGTTTTCCCTCCAAGTGAAGGTATTGGTACTCCCTTTATTGCCACTCTAAATCTTCCTGGATTAACTATAGGATTACCGGTCTGGATTTTTAATCTGGTAATTCTTGTTACACCTAATGTCTCAAATGTCACCTCTCCTCTGAGAGAAGATCAACCTCAACGCAATACCTCTCCTTCTTCGTCGGTTGTTGCTTCATCCCTTTATTCTTCTTTGCTTGACCAAAGCTCTATGGTTAGTAGTGATGTGGATAAGAAGAAGAAGAAAGGGAAGGGTAAGAAGAAGAAGGATAAGAAAGAGAAAAAGCATCAACCATATGCTCTTGATGGTGCTTGTTCTAAGAGAACACTCGAAAAACCCAAGTTCCCTTGTAAGATTTGCAAGGGGGACCACCTTCTTAAGGAGTGTCCTGGTCTCTCCCGTGTACAAGAAGAGTGGTCTAAAAGGTCCAAACCGTCTGTGTCATCAACCTCTGATCATCATGTTGACGATACTCCGTCAACCAGTGACCCATTGGTAAAAGGTTGCAAGGGTAAAGTTTTGTATCCTTGTTTGATATGCAAGGCTATGCATCATACTTTTCTTTGTCCAAGCATGGATGAAGCTTCACATTGGATGGAAAATATTACTGATCATCAACAGGTGATTCCAACAAGTGATAGTAAATTATCCCTCGATTCCCAACTGGTTGACCAACTGGTCGATTCAGATTTATCTGTGGTTGATCCCACTCTCCCTTTTGAGAGTGAAGTTAAAGTGGTTTAGTCAATGTCATTTCCTCCTAATCCTGCTCTTTCATTAGATAGTGTTAAGACTGAAGTAGTCTCTTTGACGAAATCTTTGTCTTGTTCTTCTCTTCCAGTATATAATGAACGGAAACCTGCTGAAGTTTTTATGCTTCGTTCTGATTGTTCTCGACAAGAGGAAATTTTGTCTGTTTCGACAGAACCCTTTCCGAGTGGTGAGGTTATTTCCTTTGACTGGAGTAACCGAATAGAGTCTCATATTCATTCAAGTGTTCCTTTCAAGATAGTTGTGAATGTTACTGTTAGGCATATACTTCGCACTATTGTTGATGAAGGGGCTTCTGTTAGTATTCTATCCTCAACTGCTTGGCAAGCTTTAGGTTCTCCTCAGCTTGTGCCAACCATCGATCAGATACTGGCCTTTAATCAAAGACCTGTTGCACCTTTAGGGACCTTTCCTTATTTTCCTATTACATTAGGAAGGAAAACTATCTGTATTGATGTTATGGTGGTCCAAGGTCCTTTATATTTTAATCTACTCCTTGGACGTGATTATGTTTATGCCATGAAGGCTATTGTGTCCACACTCTTTAGATTTATGCATTTTCCCCATGATGGGAAGATTGTGACAATTGATCAGCTTTGCTTTGTTACACCTAACCATCACATTACTCCTAGTAATCAAACTGCCCTGAATGTGCCACATGTTCTTGTGGTTCCTTCCCCTTCTTCTAGTTAGCTTCTTCCCATCATAGGTAAAATGGGGGCCATGGATTTAGTCTGTTGTTATCAACCCAAATAAGTTCCATTTGGGTTGATAACACTATGGACATCATAATGGAGCTAAGCCTCTAGGCTTTATGTAATGGGGGAACCTACCAACCTATGGATATCATGTTCGGTAGGAGCAGGTTTTAGAGCATAGTTTACTTTTGGTTTCAAGCTTGTTAACAAATAAAACCACTCCTTAAGCATAGTTTACCCTTTTGGTTTCAAGATTGCATAAAAATGAAACCATGTGGTGAGCATAGTTCCCATTCTGTGTCAAGCTCATTAAAAAATGAAATAGATCCCCTTGAGCAAAGTTCTCATTCTATGTCAAGATCATTAAAAAATGAAATAGATCTCCTCAAGCATAGTTTACCCTTTGGTTTCAAGCTTGCATAAAAATGAAATCATTCCTAAGCATAGTTCATTTTCTATTTCAAGCTCGTTAAAAAATGAAATAGGTTTTCTTAAGCATAGTTTACCTTTTTGTTTCGAGCTTGCATA
>LPNX010824811.1:383513-394052 GCA_001517045.1 Pseudotsuga menziesii | reverse complement strand
GCATAGTTACCTTCTATTTCAAGCTTGTGTAAAAATGAAACAGATCCCCTTCCCTTGAGTCGAGTCTTCACTTTAGTGTTAGAACTTGAACCTTCTTTTCACCTGCTTGATTCTCATTCTTCCTACCCCCCTGGTGAACATTTTCACATTAGTAACCAGGTTTTTTAGGTTGGGTATGGAAGAAGAATCGCCAGTCCAAACGAATCCTGGGGGGCATGTCGAGCCCCTAGCAACCATGCTATGGGTAGGATTCTCTAGAAATTATGATGGGGGAAATATTCCAACCTCTGTATGTCATGTTAATGGTATTTTTCAAGCATAGTTTACCCATTGGTTTCGAGCTTGCGTAAAAATGAAATCAATCTTTGAGCATTCTTTCAACTGATATTCGAGCTCATTAAAAACAGTAAGATGGTGTTGAGATTACTTTTCATTTTTCGTGCTCTGGTTAAAACATGAAATTTGGTTTGAGCTTAGTTTATTACTTTTTCATGCTTCGGATTAAAATTCTAGTAGAGTCTTCTTTAAGCTCTTTTCAGACTCTTAAAATGTGAAAAGATAGTCGAGCGATCTTGTCTTCTTCACACTCATTAAAGCATTTGAAGAGTCATCTCTTCCATGGTAGGTTATCTCTTTTTTGGTTCGGATAGGACTATTTACGAAAAAAGGAACACTCCAGCCAAACATGACTGGAAGAGTTCCCTAAGGTATGATTTTATACTTTTTCAGGCCTTAGGGACTAAATCATACGAAAAATAACCCCTATGGAGTCTTCTTCTGTATTCATTCAGACTCTCTAAACGTGAATGGTACCGAGTTTTCTTTCAGTGGACTTGTTAAATTAAACATTGAGAAGCCCGTTTTGGGAACGAACCCCTCCTCTCTCAAGTTCGTAAAACATATGAGTCTGGACTTGTCTTTCGACAAGCTTTATCGAGTGTTTGTTACCCTCTTTGAACTTGTAAAATTGAAAAGAGGCACTCATCGATCATGATGGGGGAAATGGGAAGGGAATCATTTTGCAAATAATGGTAGTTGTTTCCCGTTACCTTTGAACATGGCACTTGTCTGCACATCATGTCATTCAATTGGGTATTCAACTGATCCCCACGATGATCCTCTTTCATTAGTCATGTCACTCCTTTGATTCTTTCAAAAGAATGCATTGTCCACCATCGCATTGTGTGTTTGTCCCGTTAAGTCATGTTGCCAAGTCTTTTTGTCGTGCCGCCTGATGTTCAAAGGGGATTTGAAGAAGTTTTACCTATGCAGTCGACACAATCTTTTGTGTCAGTATTTTTGAGTTAGTCTTATGGTTAATACATTCACATCATTCCAGAACTATGTTCCGAGTTTCATGTCGTCGATGTAGGACTCATCATGGCCCTCCTTCGATGAGACTTTTCCCGTCGACATTAGCTCATTATCCACGAAATAGTCTTAGAAACAATATTTGGCACCTTGAGATCAGTATTCCTTAATGACGGATTCTCTCACTCTCGACATAGGTTCACATCATTGACCTTTGATCAATAGAATCGACTGGGTGTTCAACATCAGGACATCTATTCGCACTCAGTAGACTATACTAGGGTACCTTAGGAATCATTAACATTAATGGTGATCTCCCTCGTACTTGTTAATGATTCACATCATTGGCCGGTAATCAAGTGGTTTCTACCATGTTCGACTTCAGATCATTGTAATCACATGGATAGAATCATACTTTGTAGAAGACGAGATGAAGACCCTGGGTATTTGTTTAAAGTGCTCATTGCTTTTCCCCAGGTTGCGATGGAGTTTTGTATATCTAGCATGGATCCACATTTGTATGGTCGTGGCTATGCTCAAATTTGCGTCTGTATGACAAAGATCTACATTGTATGTCTGGTAGCTATGTCTAAGTTTGAGTCCTCTATCACATGGATCTACATTGTATTCTAGTAGCCATGCTTGTTTATTCCTCTCTCATGGATATGCCTTGTATTGGTCTGCAACCATGAGTTGGTTACTTGTGTCTATGAGTCAACATATTGATGTACTACAGATTCCTACTTAACAAAATGCTCTGATCAAGCCGACATTTTCACTTCATAGCAACGACTTGTTCTCTCAAAGCTCTTGTTTATCGTATCCCTCTAAGACTCATGATTTGGAGGGAATCTTGTTATACCAAAATCCTGTCATCATCATGTGATAAGACCTTTGACATACCTACTTGCCCTTAATCCCAACACTTGGAGTGGAAACCCATACTGTCTGTCAATTCTACATAAAAATGCTCAGCACCACGCTTTCCCTGTTAGCCATGAGTAATTCCTTTCTCACACCACCTTTATATTGTTTTTCATAAGCGGTGCCACCACCTATTGCCCTTGGTCCATAAGCAGTTCTTACCTGAACTACTCTGTCATAAGAGGAGAAGCGCAGTACCCTACGTAAAAGGGGGAAAAGAGAGGATTCTCAAGGCTTCTAGATCATGAGCCTCGTGTCCTGCCTTATCCCTATCATTGTGGGTTAGTTGATCTCAAGATCCCCCATCATAGGATCTTATATGCCACCTCATCCACAAATATCTCAACCATTCCTATCCATTGAGCCTTATAAATGTGAGCTCATGTCATTGGTTGAGGGGAGAACCATTGAATTATTGTTATGCTGTTGGATTGACCACTTGGCCCAAGCCATTGGAGAGCATATAGAGCAAAGTTGGAGCTTATGGGGATTAAATTTTTGGTTTCATGGAGATACATGTCAACACTAAGGCTTAATTGGTAGTAAAATTCTCCATTTTTATCTTAATGCAAAGCTTATTTTCATCCCACATTACTGTTGTTGTTTGATTTCACATGTATATGTTGTTAGATTCCTTAGTCACTAACATGGATCAGTAGATCATATTCTGGAAGCTTTGATGTGTTTTCATGTTTGATCTGATTATAGGTACATAGGGTTACTATCAAAGCATCACATTCCAGGTATTTGCGGCGTCCAGGGAGGGTCTTAAACCTTTGTCATTCATTTGTTCTAGATCTGAACCATTTAGACTAGTGGAACACCTTACTACCCATAGAAGGTGAAATATTCCTGCCTACATACATAGCACTACCACTTGCAAGCAAAGTTGTTGAAGGTTTTCCAGAAATTCAAGCAAAACATGGAGGGGTTTGCAAAGGATGTGTGAAAGGAAAGAATACAAAGAAGACATTTCCAAGTATCAAGAGCAAGGCAAAAGGAATCTTGGAAATAATCCACTCCGATGTATGCAGACCAATGTCATCAAGTTGACTAAGCAGATATGTTTACTATGTTTCTTTCATTGATGACTTTTCTAGGAAGACATGGACTTACTTCATGAAGAACAAAGATGAAGTTTTCAGCAAGTCCAAGGAATTCAAAGCCTTGATCGAGAGCCACACAGAAAATAAGATCAAGACCTTTTGATCAGATAATGGTGGAGAATTCACATCAAAATAATTCAATGACTTATGCAAAGAATCAAGGATTAAGAGGGATTTATCCACTCCATATAATCCACAATAGAATGGGGTTGCAGGGAGGAATAATAGAACTATCATGGAAGCTGCAAGAGAAATGCTTCATGATCAAGATCTTCCCATGTATCTATGGGAATAGGCTTCCAGAACAACAGTGTATGTATAGAACCATACTCCACACAGAGTACTCAAGAATAAGACACCTGAAGAAGTATTTTCCAGCAAGAAACCAGAAGTCATCCATCTCAAGATATTCGACTGTCAAGTGTACATACACATTCCAAAAGAGAAGAGAACAAAACTAGATCCTTCAGGAAAGAAGGGTATGTTTGTGGGAAGGCTTACAGAATATACTTCCCAAAATTCAATAGGGTCGACATTAGCAGGGATGTGACATTTGACGAAGACACAGCTTACAACAAATCCAAAACGAGACCTACTGAAGAACATGAAGAAGCGGAGCACCCATAATTCATGATACAACCATGAATCAAGAAATTCAAGAAGAATATCGAGAATTTGAAGAACCACAAAAACCTGTAGATCCACCTCAGGAGAAGAATCCTCACAATAGGAAACCTACTTGGGTGCGAGAAATTATCCAAGTTGCAAAAAGATATGGGGCTCCAGAGAGATTCATAGATACAGAAAGAGAACCAGATCATGCTCTGGATATGTAGCTTTACTATGTGAATTTATCAATGAAGAACCTTCCAATTATGAAGAAGTGGTAGAATGGAAAGAATGGAAGGATTCTATGATCGAAGAGTATCAATCGATCATGAAGAATGATGTTTGGGATGTTGTCCCAAGACCAGAAGGGAAGTTGGTTGTAACTTCCAAATGGATCTACAAGATCAAGCATGCTGCAGATGGTAGAATAGAGAAATATAAGGCATGATTTGTGGCTCGTGGTTTCTCATAGAAAGAAGGAATAGACTACAAAGAAAACTTTGCACCTGTATCCAGATACACTTCCATCAGATCAGTACTTGCTCTGGCTACAGTGATGAAATGGAAGATACAAAAAATGGATGTCAAGACTGCTTTCTTGAATGGTGTAGTGGAAGAGGAAGTGTATGTTGAACAACCACTTGGTTTTGAGACACATGACAAGGAGTCTCATGTGTGTAGATTGAATAAATCACTGTACGGTTTGGAACAGGAACCCAGGACATGGTACGGCAGAATTGACAGCTTTCTATCTAGTTTGGGCTTTACCAAGAGTAAAGAAGATTCCAACCTTTACTACAAGGTTGAATATGGCAACCTAGTGATGCTCCTACTATATGTAGATGATCTGTTTGTAACAGGTATGGATGGGTTGATTGCTGATATGAAGAGAAAGCTTGCTGCTGAGTTCAAAATGAAGGACTTGGGTATGATGCACTATTTTCTATGCATGGAGGTGTAGTAGAATGTGGATGGAATCTCCCTTGGACAAGGGAAGTATGCATGAGATATCCTAAAGATGTTTGGGATGATGGAATACAAGGCCATGACCACACCTATGGCATTGAACTTGAAGCTATTGAGTGATGCTTCATCAGAGAAGGTTGATGCTACAATGTGTCATTAGATGATTGGGTGGTTGATGTATCTGAAGAACATGAGACTAGACATTTGATTTGATGTGAACACCTTGAACCAATTCTTGATAGATCCGAGACATGTTCACTTGATTGCTGCAAAGCATATTCTGAGATACCTCGAGGGTACAATTGATTGTGGACTCAAGTATGAGGAAAATTATAAGATTAACCTGGAGGGTTATGTTGATTCAGATTAGGCAGGCAATGCCATTGATAGGAAGATCACTTCAGGGTGCTGCTTCAGTATGGGATTAGGTGTGATCTCTTGATTTAGTAGGAAGAAATCCTGTGTGGCACTAAGTACAGCTGAATCAGAGTATGTCGAAGCTTGTTTAGCTGGTTGTGAGGTAGTATGGCTATGGAAGATACTGTCTAATTTATTTGATCTCTAGATGGATGCTACTTGTATACATTGTGACAACCAGATTTGCATGAATTTGTCATAGAATCCAGTGTTCCATGACAAGTCGAAGCATATTGAGATCAAGTATCACTATATCAGGGATATGGTGCAGAGGGGAGTAGTGAATCTCTAATATGTTGCGACGGGGGAACATATAGCTGATGTGTTGACAAAGCCATTGGCTGGGGTGAAGTTCGAGTAATTTAGGGAGAAGCTTGGTGTTCTCTAGATCGAGGTTTCCTCCAAGGGAAAATGATGAGACCCAGAGCCATTTTGACATGGTGAGAAGATTGGTTCCTTCCATGGTCAGATGTAAGGGCCGAGCCATTCTATCATGGTGAGAGGATTGGTTCCTTCCATGTAAGATGTGAGTGTTGATCCATTCTGATGTGATTGTAGGATTGGTTCCTACATGATTAGAAGTAAGTGCTGAATTCCATTCTCAGAATGGAGGCACCTGGTTAGTTACCAGGTAGCTCAGTCTAGGACTGGGGGCCATTCTGATATGACTGTAGGATTGGTTCCTACATGATCAGATGTGAGTGCAAGCCCTTCTGACATTGGTTGTCAGATGTAAGTGCAGAGCCCTTTCGGCATGAAGGATTGGTTCCTTGCATGGTCGAATATAAGTGCTGATCCATTCTGACATTGGTTGTTAGATGTAAGTGCAGAGCCTTTTTGGCATGAAGGATTGGTTCCTTACATGATCGAATATAAGTGCTGAGCCCTTCTGACATTGGTTGTCATATGTAAGTGCAGAGACTTTCAACATGGAGGATTGGCTCTTCTCATGGTTGAGTGTAAGTGCTGAGCCTTTTCGACATTGGTTGACGGATGTGAGTGCTAGGCCTTTCTGATAGGGTTGTGGGAGGTGTTGCCACATGGTCAGATGTGAGTTTTGGGTGTGCCTTTCTGATATTATTATAGGATTGGTTCCTACATGATTAGGTATAAGTGTTGTGTGGGCCATTCTGACTTAGGGTCAGATATAAGTGCTAAAGAAGACCTACATGGAGGCTAGGCCTACAACCAACATGAAAAAGGGCTGGCTCTGTAGAACTTCCTGTGATGAGAAGAGTCATGAGATAGCACCTGTGAAGATCCAGTGATAATGGTCCAGATCGAGGGATGATCCAGATCCAGAGATGATCCAGATCTAGAAATGATGCTCCAGAGATGATCCAGATCCAGAGATGATCCAGATCTAGAAATGATGCTCCAGAGATGATCCAGATCCAGTGTTGATGATCCAGATTGAGTGATGATCCAGATCCAGGTGAATATGACTTGAAGATGAAGGTGAATTGAAGATAGAGATGACTTGAAGGTGAATATGACAAAGAATTGATGATGATCCATATGATACAGAGAAGAACACTTGTACTGATAAATTGTGTCGAGAGAATACCTCCTTAGTTAAGAGGGAGTGTTGATGTAATTGTAACTTCAGAATGTATTCACTTGTATTTCTTATGTATTGTAACCCGATGTTCATTCCGAGATGTATTTGTAATGTGCTTGAGTCATGTCATGCCCCAAGGTTCCTATTAGGAGTTTCTATAATGTAAACAAGTCATGTCCAGTCAAGGTGGGTAACCCTCCTATTGTCTAAGGGTTAAAGTCCCCACAGTTTTGGGGCACTAGGGTTATTAGACTCACCTAGTGAAATCAACACTAGTTGTGTTTAGTTAAGTCAGGAATTAGTATAAATAGAGAGCTAGCCTCTCTATTTATCACACACTCACTCACACTCAGTTGTAGCACATAGCTAAGGAAGAGAAAGACACCGGGGCAAGGAAGAAAGAGGTTACTGCTGTCGGGAGATCATCTTACTATTTTTGGGTTTCATTTTTGGTGTTGATTCTATCTCCAAGGAACTTGCGGGGTTTTCTCCATTTATGGTTTCCTCAAGGAAAAACACTTAGTTCATTGTCTCTTGTATTTGATTGATGTGCTTGTTGTTCTCTCAGTTAAATATCCTAATGTTATGCTAGCTTAATGTTAAAAATATAACATATTTTTGTTGTTTAGGAAATTATATTTAGATTCTTGTAATTTTCTTATGTGATGTATTTGTGCATTACGGTGGCATCAAAGAATAAATTGGGATGATATTTGTGGGATCACCTGATGACTTGTTGCAAATTTTTCTAGTTTGTGGATGGATTTATTTTCTTCTAATGAGAGAATGGGATTGTGGCCATTATTCTTTTATTACTAAAGCATATATATACTAAAATGATTATATGCAAATATAAGGAAGTAAAAGATCATCATTGAACGAATATGACAATGATTAGGAAAATTGAAGGGAGTCTTATTAATCAAAATCCATACACCAACATCACCATTAATCTAGTATGAGTACAAGGAAATCACAGCCTCCGAATAGCTGCCATGCAATTGAAAGTCATGGGCCTTTACATATTCTTGAGGGTACAAGCAGGAAGTCACATAAGTAAGCCAACCATGTACTATTTTATCAAATACACCAACAATGGCAAGATACACCACAAAAAGAAGAAACAAGGTAGATGGGTGATGATAGAAGCTATTCACAACTACATACGGTTAGGGGATTTTGCTGATGAGATGTTAAGAAATTCTAACCATTTGCAGCTATCCAATCTTGTGGGATTTGTTGATAGACATTCCGTTTTGGTTAGGTTCCAACTGATGAGGAAGTAGGTCAATCATAGTTTTTGTATATAGGTAAAAATATACATAATGCCCAAAGTAAAGAAAAAGGAAAAGTCATGAATGAGATATAAACTCCTAGGCCATGGGCTGTTTATCCTCTCTGTTGTTGAATTGTAATTATTTAGTGTATTACCTATTGGGTGTCATTGTATCTTCTTATCTGCTGGATGCGAAGTGTCTTACCTACTGGACATGATTGTCCTCTCTACTACTGGCCCTGAAGTGTCTTATCTGCTAGGGTGTGTAACACCCCAGTTTTGACCTTGTTTGCATTAAAGGTACATGATGTATATATTGTAATTAATCATGGTGAGGAGCTAAAGGAAAAAGCTCCACCATCGATTTGGTTGTGTTATGTTTCAGAAATTGGGATCGTTGTCGATGGTATATCATGTCATCTAACACATTATAGTTCTGGCATCATGTAAACATGCAAAAATTAATCAAAAACCTACAACCAGCTACGACGGTGAAATGTTAGATGAAAAGGGAATGATTTCCTAAGGTTCAGGGGGGGATTGTCTAACCCATGGGAGCCATTAGGGAAAATCCATGTGTCGAACCTTAAACCCCTATTTAGTTGAGGCAATTAATGATGGGTAGTGGTGGGTGGTAGGTTTTCCCCCACGTACTCTCCATTAGCTGGTTCAGTCACCCACACGGGCTGGGAGTGGTTTCATCACACGTTGCTTGGTATCCCAACCATTTTTGTTCTATCCACTCTCCCCATCACCGACCGTTCATTTTCCTCACACCGAGTTGAGTTAAAAGGATCAATGATCCATTGATTGGGGATTATCCTTTCTCTCACTAGTTGTTCCTTTTCCTCATGCATCGATTGGGCTCTGAGTATGATCTTCCTTCAGCCTGTACAGAGAATCAATTTCCCCTTTCCCAGTAGTTAACACCCAAAAAAGGTTCACTACCTCATATACCCCATTACATGACTCATTTGTCCATTTTCCTACCATATTTCCATCAGAAACCCATAAAACCATGCAAAAAGCCTCCAAAAGGCCATAAAACCCTCTTTTCCTCTAAAAAATATCCAAAATTCCTCCAAAAAAGAAAAAAACTCCAAAAAGGAATAAAAAATATAAAATAATGAGGAAAATGAGGAAAAAACCCTAAACAGCTGAAACCCTAACCCTAAAACCGCATGGTTTCCAACTATAAATAAGTGATGGAGACCCCTTATTCAATATCCACAATCACAAGTATCCTTCCTCTGCCAAAATTGCTCTTGAAACCCTAGCTCACCATTGAGCTACTTTCACCGTGAGAGCCCCTTTTGGCCCATTTCCACCATCGGAGAAAGAGAAGAAGCAGCTTGAAGCTCGGAGCCACCGACTCGGATCACCGCAAAGGGCTTCACCAACCTTCACATTGGAGGTCAGATCAATACAAAATTACTATTTACTTTTTACTGTTTTGCTTAATGAACTTGTTTAGATTTAGTTTTTTATTTCAGTTATAGCTTTTAATTCACATATCTTTGAACTACTACTAAGGAATCCATTGTCCTTAGTAGGTACTCATTCGTACAAGCTAGGGCTAAAACCCTAGCTACAGTTTTGGCGACTCTGCTGGTCTTTTAATTTATTTTATTTTCCGTTTTGTCCTTTCGGCTGTCATTTTTCGGCCGCCGTAAACCGCTGTTTTTTGCTTCAAACCCGCGGTCCGCTCGCGTCTTTTCAGCCCTTAGCTACGAGCCGACCACGCCTTTCCAGCCTCAACCCGCGACCTGAGCGCGGCTGTTTCGTCCAAACCCGCGGTCCGCCCGTGCCTTTTCTCCAGAAAACCTTTACCTGAGCGCGGCTGTTTCGTCCAAACCCGCGGTCCGCCCGCGCCTTTTCTCCAGAAAACCGTGACCTGAGCGCGGTTGTTTTTTCCAAACCCGCGGTCCTCCCGCGTCTATTCTACAGAAACCTGCGATCTGAGCACGACTATTTCTTCCAAACCCACGGTCCGCTCGCGCCTGTTTTACTGAAACCTGCGATCTGAACACGGCTGTTGAGTCCAAACCCGCGGTCCGCCCGCGTCTGTTTTACTGAAACCCACGATCTGAACGTGGCTGTTTAGTCCAAACCTGCGGTTCGCCCACGTCCTTTCCCCTGAAACCCGCGGTCCGTCCGCGTCTTTTCCGCTGAAACCCGCCTGTTTCGTCCAAACCCGCGGTCCGACCGCCGTTACGATCTGACTTTTTGCACTTGTTCCTACTTTTTGAACCCAGCCCCTTTGCTGCCATATGTTCTGCACCTGCACATCCATCTGTCCTACCTATAGTCCTACAGCATTTTCTGCATCATTATTCCTGTTACAGCATTGTTTTTAGAAACAATTTTCA
>LPNX010824811.1:340911-377423 GCA_001517045.1 Pseudotsuga menziesii | reverse complement strand
TATCATTCCATTACTTCAGAGTCTTCTTATTTGCTTTCAGACTCCTTAAAATTGAAAGCAACCACGAGCATGAACTGTCATGGGCTTGTAAAATCCACATGAAAGTACCACTTTATATCCACACTTCTACTAGTTCCCTAACCCATGAAGAAGTCCCCCCTCGCCTCTTGGCGCTATGATCGATCCTCTCGGTAGCACCCCCAATCAGGTCGCCTTTGTTCAGAGTATTCTGCAGTCTCCTGCCATTTTACCACATCTTGAGTCTCCCTCAGCCCAATCACCCTCAGATCCTATACCGCTATGATCCCCTTACCACCAGTCAGTCTCATATGCTGCTCAATCATCCCCTCCATCATACTCTGAACAAAGGAAGTTTGAGTCCACCCACTCTACTTTCCCAGTTATTCCCCCCAGTTTTTCACTCCTGCCATCAGTACTATCACAGTTCGGTTTTTCACCTCACGCTCCTGTCAAGGAAACATCATTGCCTTGATAGTTGCAGGTCTCTCTCTATCGACGACAACCCCTCTATTCCATAGGATAGACCCAGAGGCCCCTGCGCCTTAGACCCATCACCATCTGTGGTGAGTGCCTACAGACCATTTTGAGAGGAATCATCATTGCCTCTCTGAATAGTTGTTTCTCACATACTCGACTTCAGCACCTTAATCGCATCGTTGAGAATCGCATAGGATGTATATCCCTTCCAGTATGTGTCAAAGACCCCGGATTCCCCCCGACTCTAGCACATTGGTGAGTTACTTCGGAACAACCAGTTTTATGTTCCCGTGGATGTCCGGGCTGCGTTGGCGATTATATTCAGAAGCCATTCAGTTCCATGCTTCCTTGAGTACCCAGTTCAGTTCCAGATCAGTGTACCATTCCACTTATGACCGTTGTCGCTTTGATCCAGCAACTCATTAGTTCCTTTGGAACCACATTTAGGAGCACTGCTATCAGTCCAGTACATCAGTTGTTCAGTTCAGACATGGTCAGCCCAGTAGTATGTTCCATATTTGTGTCCCCTCTGGACACTTATGATATACACAGTGGTTTTCTATGTATCCTACAGGTCCCTCTTTTCGGACCTCAAAGTTATTTTTATGTATCTTGATACGAGCATGGGAATGCCTACCTCGTCCAGATTATCAGATGATTCCTCATCCATTATTGAGGTTATGTACTTTTCAATCCTTGCAGTTGGTTCGAGATCGTTGTTCCGGGCTTCAGTTGGTTCCTTCTCTTCTCCACACCCCAGGAAAAACAAATATGACTTATGATGTCCATCGGCCATACGATGAGCTCCTGCCCTCGCACATCAGGGGGCAATCTGTTAACACCCAAAAAAGGTTCACTACCTCATCTACCCCATTACATGGCTCATTTGTCCATTTTCCTACCATATTTCCATCAAAAACCCATAAAACCATGCAAAAAGCCTCCAAAAGGCCATAAAACCCTCTTTTCCTCTAAAAAATATCCAAAATTCCTCCAAAAAAGCAAAAATCTCCAAAAAGGAATAAAAAATATAAAATAATGAGGAAAATGAGGAAAAAACCCTAAACAGCTGAAACCCTAACCCTAAAACCGCATGGTTTCCAACTATAAATAAGTGATGGAGACCCCTTATTCAATATCCACAATCACAAGTATCCAGCCTCTACCAAAATTGCTCTTGAAACCCTAGCTCACCATTGAGCTACTTTCACCGTGAGAGCCCCTTTTGGCCCATTTCCACCATCGGAGAAAGAGAAGAAGAAGCTTGAAGCTCAGAGCCACCGACTCGGATCACCGCAAAGGGCTTCACCAACCTTCACATTGGAGGTCATATCAATACAAAATTACTATTTACTTTTTACTGTTTTGCTTAATGAACTTGTTTAGATTTAGTTTTTTATTTCAGTTATAGCTTTTAATTCACATATCTTTGAACTGCTACTAAGGAATCCATTGTCCTTAGTAGGTACGCATTCGTACAAGCTAGGGCTAAAACCCTAGCTACACCAGTATTAGACTGGGAAATGTATCGGTGGTTTTCATTATGAGACTGGTTGTGTTCTTCCCCTGATCGATGGTTGTTGTGAGTACCTACGTTGTGTTGGCTGTGATCTCATTCACATTTTTTTGGCCATGTTTTCCCTTATGATTTGTTCTACTGTAGGTTGCTGTGGAATGATTTTGGGCACGATAGGGCCAAGAACGATTCAGGGATTTGTCTTCCCCTGTCTAAGCTGTGAAGTGCTTGTTTTGCTGCATGCATGCAGTGGTTTGTCTTTAGGCTGTGTGGAGTGGGATTGAAGTATGGGTATGCTTGAGAAACCTAGGTTTGGCAGCCACACAGAGAGAGTTAGATGGATGGCTTTCTTCTCCACAACCCCGGAAGAGCACTGGCAAGGGAAGTCAGGGCCTAAGGGACTGTGAAGTAGAGAAGGGACTGATTCCTGGTTTCGGATGTGTGTGGGTGCCTTAGACATCATGCTAGCTCTAGTGTAGGTGTCCCTAGATCTTTCATGATCTCACCAGCTTAGCATTTAGCTTCTCCCAGCTCCCTGATATCCTGATAAACCCTACTGTGTGGGATTGGCTATGATTGGTGTACCTTGGCTATGAGTAAGCCTGCTTAGACCCTTATTCCTTAGGGAATCATGCCTAGCTCGGGGATGGTAGTGTTGCTAAGAGATTGATGAGCATGCTGGCCTATGGTTGGGTGGAACATTGCAATTACGTAGCTGGTTGTGGGACAACTTCTTTATAAGATGAGTATTCTTTCCTGCAATTCTATTGTCTAATGAACTATGATGAACATGTTGAATGCCTGAAAGTATGTTTGTTTCTGCTGTGTATGTTGAGTAAATATGCATCTTAGGATGTTTTATGGTTTAATCATTTTATTTCAACATTATATGCATGTTCTTGTTCATGGGGCTAGTTGTGCGGAGGTACTTGATTGTTAGGTAGCGTCCTCTTCGCCAGTCAGAGGGTCGGGACGTTATAGTGTGGTATCAGAGCTCTGCTTGTAGCATGGTCCTGAATGGGCCGTGAAGATGTAGTGACAAAGCTTATGTTGTAGCATTTGGGCCTTAGAGGGCCATGAGAAATAGTTAGCAGAGGTAGGTTTCCTACTGCCCAAAATAAACTAGGAGAAAATGGGTGAAGGATAGGAAAATTCACACAAATTTTCTAAGTATCATAATTGTCGGCTCAACAGAAAACTTAGTGTGAAGTTCTTCCAATGTAGCAGAAAAGATAGTCTGAAGGTCACCCAATGTATGACAATTGGAAGAAGATTGTGGAAGGAATTGTGTTCGTCATCCGTTGGCCGATTGAAGGACTAAGTGAGAAGGTCCTCCGACACCACAGAAGTGTTAGTCTGAAGCTCACCCGTAGCAGAGAGAAATTTTGAAAATTTTTCAAAGTGGTTGAATCATCGGCAATCAGCGATGATTAGTTGATCGCATCACCGATGCCTAGATGATCAAGTTGCCGACGTGGTGAAAATTTTGGCGACTACATCGGAAGAGGTTAGATGATCTTGCACCACCGTTGTGGATGGCTAGAAAAATATCCTTCTGATGGATGGATCCCCAATCTCCGATGCCATAGAAGAAATTCGTTCCGACAGCCGATGCAGTGAAATATTTCTGAAAATTTTTCTAAGGAACGAAATCATCGGCGATCGGAGAGGAATAGTTGTTGACATCACCGATGAATAGTTGAAGGAAGAGTCGATGCAAGAAGAAAAGATGAAGGAAAGAAAATTTTTGAAAAATGTTTCTACATCCAATCACCGGCGATCGGTGAAAGTTAGACGATGGAATCACCGATGGACATTGAAAGGTCTAGCTATTCTTGTGCCCAACATTGTGGCTAGTTAGTGGACTGTCCTTCCAATGGATAGAGTCCCTGACCGCTGATGCTACAGTAGATAGATGTTCTAACAGTAGATGCAGTGGAAGACAAAGCAAAAAATTTCTAAAACTAAGGCATGAGATCATCGATGATCAAAAAAGATTAGTTGTTGGGATTGTCGATGGCTAGAGGATGGGGTCGTTGACAAATATAATATGATAGCACCAATACATTGGCAGAATTTAGTTGATTTGATTGGTGAAATTTAGAAATTGAAAGTGTCGATACATCGGTGGATATCCCTTGAAGACCATCGAAACGGTGGAGAAAATTAGAGAATGAAGGCACCGACGCAGACGAGGAAGAAGAACATTTTCAAAAATTTGTGTAAGTGTTGGACCCATTAGCGATCGGTGAAAGTTAGTTGATTGGATCACCAATGATTAGATGATTGGAGAGTCTATTGGTGGAAGATAGTTGATTTCATCATTGATGCATAGTGGTTAGTCCTCCTGATGGTTGATGGGGTATTAAGGTCGACGAAAACAGCAGTGGTATTACCACCAACAGTTGCAGCTACCTAGTTAACTACCCACCCGATGCCGCAATGATCAACTATTTCGACCGCCTACAGGTGCCCTGCTTAGACCACAGTGAATTTGCTGCCTGGCATTGTGGCCACATAAGCAACTATTCATCTAACAAAAAGTGCATCCGAGCACCGATGCCGCAGAGACTAGTCGCTCCGACCACCAACAAAGCTATGATCCACAGAAATCTTAAAAGGATGGATTGGCCATCATTATGGAAGTATAGACAATTAGCCACCCGATGCATAGAGCATCCGACCATTGATGCAACAGTTAGTCAATTTTCTCGCCGATGAAGTTGGGAATAGTAGACCACTACAGGCCAACACAGCGGAAGGAAATAGAAAAACAACCTGCTGATACAGCAGAGAAAATTAGATGTTCTAGCCATCGAAACATCGGAAGGTTAGTGAAGAAAGGACCCGATGAACAGTCTTTGACATCGCCGATGTGGATCAGAGGCCTAGAAAACTATAGGCCTGAAATGCCGGAGAAAGATAGATGAGTAGGCCATCGATGAGTGAGGAGAAAACTAGAGATTTTTGCCACTGAAACGTTGAAAACTTAGTTGGAAAGAGACCCGATAGGGAGAAAGAAATTTTGGGTTTTTCAGTGGAATTTTTGTTATCGAATTTCAACTGCTTTCAGTGGAATTTTTAGTAAGTTCTAGCTAGTGTTCCAGTGGGTTTTGCAGTGAAGTTTCTTATTGGGGTTCTCAACACTTTCAGAACTGACAAGGAAGAAAACCCTAGGTGGCTGAAGTTTGCATTTCAGACCAAAATTCAGTGGTGTGTGTTTCCATCATTTTTGAAATGATGTGGTTTTCACACCCGAGGTCAGAATGAAGCATGTGGATAGGCGTTCGAAATCTTATCCAGCAGGGAACAAGGGAGAGTCAACAGAATTTAGTGTGGAGTAGAAAAGTGCTAGTGATTGATTGAAAGAGAAAAGTGCTGCTGTCAATATGGACAAATCCATGAATTACATACGTAGAGGTAGCAAGACCATGAAGTCAAACTAGCTGTTGTGTGGAAAAGGAGTTCCATGCAGGGATGAGGGACTTGAAAAAGGGAGATTTCCTTAAAACTTGTCTTACTAATTATGATTACAAGTTTTATACATGAAATGTATGAGGATATACCTTGCATGCATAGGATATTACATGTTGGTAAGAATAGTGAGAATTATACATTCATAATGAGCCACTAATGATAATTATTGCATTGGTGTTGGCATTAGTGGAAAAACCAATGACAACATGGACATGGCTGAATATGTTGCTGATGCTGACGAATGTGACTAGCAACCCTATGGAGGAAGGGATAAGGCAACAAGTCCAAAATCAAAAGTTGGTGAGAAAATTTTGCAATCTCCTGCAAAGGACCAACCAAACTGGTAATGTTAAGGGTGTAAGTAGGATCCATGAAGGTAAGAGTTTAATTATGACAATTGCATGGAGTGGTAAAAGAAAGAGGTCTCATACCATGTGGGTATTTAAATTTTATATTGCATTCATAGAGAAAGGTGTCATGCCTATATTATGTTGTTATGAGCTTAGTAGCCCAAGGAAAGTAAGCACTGATGATATTGATTATAGTCATGCATCCTATATTAAGTAGTCATGGTTAGGCCATGCATGGTATGTTTGAATGCATAGTATTCATGAGTCAATGCAAGGTAGCATTGAGTGGTTATGCATTAAAAGATTTTATAAATATTGTAGTTATGCATGGAATGGATGCATCTGAAAAATATGAGTAAATGTTGTAGATATGCATACATAAGTATGGGTGCAAATGTTGCAATGCAATGCATGAATGCATAGAGATAGTGCATGAGTTATTATGAACAACTAATGGCTGAAATGATGAATTGATGACAATTCTGGAACCATTTCAAGAGTTGTTATGAATGTAGGATAGTAAGTGCATGAAGAGGGTAGTCATGATCGATTGGCTACCAGAAATGCGCTATGGAAGGGCAAGGTGGTACATTTATATGCTTGCAGAGTAAGGAGTATTTGAACATTTCATTTTGGCATAAATGATGTGACCTTGCAAATTTTAGTATGATAATGATTGCATGAAGTAAATGAGTTTTGGTAATATTGATATGATTAACAGCTAGAAGTGTTTGAATCTTATAAATTCTGAAAATGCTTCAGTGATTGTTGCAGCAATGAAAAAGTCATATGCATCAAGACTTACTAAGTGTTTGGACAACTAAGGTTTAGGTTTCAGGTAGATTGTTTGGGGCATGGAAAAGTGGGTAAGACCATGACAAATACCAGAATCTACATGTGAAAGAGCCAAACCTCATGAGAAGATTCTTATGGTTGTGAACATAGTTTGTATGTTGAATGAATTATCAATTTAAAATCGTAAATTTCAGGTTTAAGAAATTGCTGACAACTACTAATCACTATTGCCTTGCATAGAATTGTGTCACGAGGACGCATTGTAAGTGGGTGTTCATGTTATGCTAGTAAGCATAAAATTGTAATGGCCATGATGGTGCTGCTGACAAGAGACCCACAAATGAGGATCACCTCATTGCCAAGCAAATCAATTTCTGTAGTAGACAGAGTTGCAAATTTCTATTGAATTTAATTACTAATGTCATTGCTTGGTATGGAACAATCAATTTGGATTGTATTATCAGATAATGATTGACTTTTTGGCTACTTGATGAATGTGCCAAGGGTACACATTGCAGGAAGACCATGTGTGATGGCTTGAAGGAGCCATACTTTATGGGGAATTTCTCCCCTATCTTGGAAATGGGTTTCGGGTGAAACTCCATTGGACATTTTGGAAATGTCTCATCTGCACTACATGTTTGGTAAGCAACATGAGTGATATGGTATAGGTTATGTCAATAAGACATGTGTGGATATGAAATGTAAAAAGGATTTGTGATGGAAAACCAAGGGACTTTCAACTCAGAGAAGGGAGCCCCCATTCCTCCTTTATGAAGGAATACTGCCTCGGCAAATAAGTGTTCTCTGACCCTAGCTAAGAATATGCATGTCAAATTGTTAAATGCAATATGCAGAGAATGTTTTGACTTTATTTCCATTATGGCATATTGCTTGAGTATGAATAGGGCCTACATGGTTCACATTGGAAAGGGGTGTACACTTTCCCGATGTTGGATCATGAAAGGGTTTTCAATATTGATTACACCCTAGGGAGTGGAACCACTCTTGGTGTCTTAATACTTGATAGTGAATTATATGAAATGTGATTACAGTTTTAGAAAAATAATGCTGATGAGTTGCTTGTATTACGTGTGTTGTTAGGCTAAACAAATGCAGTATGGTGTTGCACACTAAATGGAAAATGGCTTGGGATTGTCCTACCTCCTACTGAAGAGCACAGAGAAAGAGACATTCCTGAGGGACTAAATAGTAGAGAAGGGGGTGGTTTCTTGTGTTGTATGGGGTAGTCTAACTAGAGCTCACTGTTGGAAATGAAACCTGGAAATGGTAATGATAAAGTTTCCTTCCCAATCGACATAAAGATGTACTGGAAGGAGATGTTGGGCTAGTATATGCCTAGGGATCCATAGTAGATCCTGGACCTAGAAATGGTCATTTATTGTTGATATAAGTGCATGTGTTATTGTTGATGGCCTTATAAACCCAACTGCATTGGCTTGGCTGATTGGTTGTGGATAAAAGTGCATTGTTGATATAAGTGTATTGTTGATATAAGTGCAGGTAATTTGTTGACGATCTGATAAAACCAATTGAAGGTTGGTTTCACTTTGTAATTATTTGATGTTGTGGAAATTGTGGAAACATTCCAGTGTTGGCTTGACTACCTATAGTCTGATAAACCCAACTATTAGTTGGCTTGGCTGAGTAGCCTGATAAAACCAATTGTATATTGGCTTGGTTGGACGGTCTAATAAACCCAACTATAGGTTTCCTGACTGTGCCTGGTATATATATAAAAGGATGTTGTGAAGTATCCTTCATGCTGACCTAACATCCAAGTCCATAGGCGATCCCAAGGCTTCCAAAGCAAAGCAGGATCCTATGGACCAGCGAGGAAACACACAATACAAATAAGTATTGGATTATTTTGCAATTTATTTCTTATGAATATACATGTGTATATGATTTGTTTATGGTGTTTTAATCTCTTGTTTTAGAGATAAAAACCATTGAGAATAAACTAAACATGTGAATCTATTCAATGTTTGAATATATGTATTGCTGGGAGCGAGGACTATGAGAGCATCCTAGGGGTGCATGTGGACATGTGACTATCCTGAAGAGCTTAGAATGAGCAGTAATGAAAAAGGTGCTAGTGAGACTGTGAAGTTCCTAGCAGCCGAGACAAACCATGTGGGGAGGATCCATGGTTGAGAGGTCTGAAATAGACTGGAGACACTAAGTGTCATGACCAAGAGGGATTGGTCCAGTGTTCACGGTGAAGTGAAAGAGGCTGAGAGCATGAAAACCACAGTGGTGGTGTTGGTTCCAGGATGGAACAAGACAAAGAGGGGAAAAACTCTTATTGCTCTCTCTTTCCTTTTTATTATATATATATATATATACTTATGCATTGTGAAAACAAAATATTGCTGATTGCATGTATGGTTGAAAATAGAATGTGTCTATTTGCTTAAAATAATTATGAATGATATAATATTTAATTCCCTGCCTAAGAATGGACATGAATGAGCTCATGTGCCTGTTGGGAAGGCATGAAAAATATGAAAGTCTCCTTGATGAGACTTGGACTGTCATGCCAATTGGGCAATTAATTGACTGATTTTAATGCCTATATTATGCATGGTCTAACATAATTTCAATGATGCATTTCACAGGTGAGAAAAGTAAAATCCAGTAGTGCACATTGATCATGACAGTCGACCAAAAGCTATTGGACTTGGCTGGAATTCTTCTTCAAACAATTGGCAAGACCCAACAAAATCTTGGAGAGATTCTCAAGATACAGAAAAGTCCCTAGACTTGGGGATGAGCGAAAAGCTAAGACCCAACAAGAGAATCTCATGGAAGCTGAGGGGCTTGGTCCTAAAATTTCAAGTAAATAATTAAACTTGGGACAAATCTGCAAAATTTTGATGTGCAAATGGTATATGTATTCCTATGTATTGGAACACTGAGGATGATGTTATTCCAAGGGGGAGGGGATTGTAACACCCCGGTTTTGACCTCATTTCCATTAAAGGTACATGATGTATATATTGTAATTAATCATGGTGAGGAGCTAAAGGCAAAATATCCACCATCGATTTGGTTGTGTTATGTTTCAGTAACTGGGATCGTTGCCAATGGTATATCATGCCATCCAGCACATTACAGTTCTGGCATCATGTAAACATGCAAAATTAATCAAAAACCTACAACCAGCTATGATGGTGCAACGTTAGATGAAAAGGGCATGATTTCCTAAGTTTAAGGGGGGGTTTTTCTAACCCATGGGAGCCATTGGGGGAAAGCCATGTGTCGAACCTTAAACCCCTATTTAGTTGAGGAAATTAATGCTGGGTAGTGGTGGGTGGCAGGTTTTCCCCCATACACTCTCCACCAACTAGTTCAGTCACCCATGCGGGCTAGGAGTGGTTTCCTCACGCGCTACTTGGTATCCCAACCATTTTTGTTCTGTCCACTCTCTCCATCACTGATTGTTCATTTTCCTCATGCCGAGCTGAGTTAAAATGATCCATGATCCATTGATTGGGGGTTCTCCTTTCTCTCACCGGTTGTTCCTTTGCCTCACGCACTGATTGGGCTCTGAGTATGATCTTCCTTCGGCGTGTACAGAGAATCAATTTCCCTTTTTCTAGTATCAGACTAGGAAATGTTTCAGTGGTTTTCATTGTGAGATCGGCTGTGTTCTTCCCCTGATTGGTGGCTGCTGTGAGTACCTACGTTGTGTTGGCTATGATCTCATTCACATTTTGTTGGCCATGTTTTCCCTTACAATTTGGGTTGTTGTAGGTTTCTATGGAATCGTTTTGGCCATGATAGGACCAAGAACGATTCAGGGATTTGTATTCCCCTATCCAAGGTGTGAAGTGCTTGTTTTGTTGCATGCATGTAGTGGTTGGTCTTCGAAATGTGTGGAGGGGGATTGAAGGATGGGTATTATTGAGAAACCTGGGTTTGGGAGCCACACAGAGAGAGTTAGATGGCTAGCTTTCTTCTCCACAACCCTGGAAGAGCACTGGCAAGGGAATTCAAGGCCTGAGGGACTGTGAAGCAGAGAAGGGACTGATTCCTAGTGTCGGGTGTGTGTGGGTTCCTTAGAGGTCAATCTAGCTCTAGTGTAGGCATCCTTAGCTCTTCCATGAGCTCACCAGCTTAGCATTTAGCTTCTCCTAGCTCCTTGATAGCTTGATAAACCCTACTGTGTGGGCTTGGCTATGAATGGTGTACCTTGGCTATGAGTAAGCCTGCTTAGACCCTTATTCCTTGGGGAACCATGCCTAGCTTTGGGTTGGAAGTGTTGTTGAGATATTGATGAGCACGTTGGCCTATGGTTGGGTGGAACGTTGCAGTGCCATAGATGGTTGCAGGATGACTTCTTTATAAGATGAGTATTCTTGCCTGCAATTATATTGATGTTTAATGAACTATGATGAACATGTTGAATGCCTAAAAGTATGTTTACTTTCACTGTGTATGTTGAGTAACTATGCATCTTAGCATGTGTCTATGCCAGAAATTGTTTCTAGACTACGAGAAAACAAGACAACATAATCTCAAATATTTCAATCAAACAAAACTAGGATTTTAGGGTTTTTAAAGGTTTTCTAGTTGTAAAGTTTGGTGACAAGAGGGAATACATTCATAACCCAAATAAGAACTAAATCACAAGTAAAGAAAAACTGAGATCCATAACATAATAACCATGTATCCAACAGAAAATAACATTGAAGTTCATCCACAAATGGCAAGCACTACAAGCATAAAAACTATAAACCAGCAATGAAATTACCAACTGTGTAGCTAAACAAGCTAAAAATGAAGCCAGAGAACAGACTAAAGTGTAAAATGGAGCATATATTTCATAATCAGTTCCTCAAATACACATGAGAGTCAATTACTTAGCTCATCAACAAGTCAAGAGACCTCCTCTAGCCAGCCAAAATTCAAACCCTTAGTCCTCTTTGTGACCTCCCTTAATACTATCTTTCAAAATTCAATTAAAGGATAAACCCTAATTGCTTTTCATCCTACTCATCGAAATGATTTTATCAAAATAATAATTACAAAAGTAAAATATTCTTCAAAACATAACAAGTAACCGATTTTGCTAACAAGCCTCACAGATCTTTAGCAGCCTCTACTAACAAAGCTATTCCCTCTAAGGCTTGGGCCTTTCTCCTAGCCTTTAGCTGCTCTGCTTCCATCTCTGCATTCTTCTAGTAAGCTCTTCATTTTTTTGTTGTAGCTCTCTGATGGTCTATTTCAACCCTGTAAATTGTAACTCTGTATTTCTTTTTCTTTTTAAGGCCTCTTTTGAGACTGCAATTAGTTCCTGGTAGTGATTATTCACCTCTTCTAGGTCTTCTCTGAGTATCTTATTGGCCATAATCAAACCATCACTTTTCTCTTGCATATATTCTACTTGATGTTTATACTGCTTTATAGTTCTCTGTAAATTTTCTTCCTTTGAGTCAAATGCTTTGTTTCCTGTTGTACTTTGCAGCTCATTAGGAAGCCATGGAATGTTAATTCTTCTATAGATTTCTTCATCTTCAGGTAGCAACTCTGTAGGGGTATCATGAAAACTTAGGTTTTCTTGAATCTCAGTCTCACCAGGAACATTTTCATCAACCATCAGTTTATTTTCTGAGTGAGAAACCTCTATTTCATCTTTTTGTTGCTCTTTTAACATTTGACCTCGTATTTCCAAAAATACATTAGACAGTTTGGTCTCAGTGAGGCTAGATTCTTCTTCTAATTTCATTGGTTTCTTCTCTTTGCTGTCATCCTTACCAACATCCAACTTTTCATCAGAGGAGGAATCATCAATCACAGTTACCCCCTCTTTATTCAATTTAGGGTTTAGTACTTTCTTCATGTTTAGCCTGAGCTTGTTTCTGGGTCTAGTCTTAGGTCTCCACCCAGGAGCAAGTTCTCCTACCATTTTTAAAGTTTTAAACTGATGGATGACTGAGGCAAATTCCATAACTTTAAGCTTCTTTTTCTTTGGTACTGTTATCCTATCTTCCTAACTGTGAAACTCTTTTTTAGTGCCAACCCTATTTTTATCAATGACAATAAGCTTATCCTCCTCCAACAAATATGTTTCATCCTCAGACAAGACTGTAATTGGACTTTGCTTTTGGACTTTAGTGTTTTCTTCATCACCTAAAACCTTCTCTGTAAGTACAATCTTCTCATCAATGAATGACTCTGCTGGTGCATCATTCTGAATAGGCTAAGTCTCCTTATGAATAAATTGCAAATCTTTGTTCTCACTGTCAACTGGATGCTGCTTAGATTCACAATCTTCTTTTGTAGGTTCTGCAAATTCCTCTAATTTGACACATCCTTCATCTTCAACCTTCACTTTCTATCTTAATTTTCTAATCAAGGTCTATCCTTTATCAGTTTACTTTCTAGTAGACTTTCCTTCTTGGCTATTTTGAAACCCTGACCAAAAAAGGAAGTATTCCCAAGTTTTTCCTTCTTTCTGCAAAACACTGTTGATAATAAGTTTGATAAGTCCATAATGGAAGATAGACTATCTAGTATGATATTGGTGTTCTTTGATTCTGCTAGACATCTTTTGTAGGCTCTTTAGTAGGAAGAAAGGAAGATTTATCTTTGATTCACTACTAAGGTGTTGAAGGAACCTGAAATGGTACTTGGAAACGAAGGCATACCTTCCTTCACATGTAATGTAACTTTGTAAAACCTTGAAAGGTTCTACCCATTCAGCACTGAAGTTATGGATGGGAAATCCCTTGCCCCAATCTGGAACAATACCAGGTAATAGATACCTTTGTGCATTAAAAGTAAATGGCACTTTCTTGAACCAAAGTTCTCCTTCATTTTTAACCCCTGTTGCCTCAGCCACCAAATCTGTAGTCAATTTGAATTTCAAAGTATCAAAAGATACAGTATCTTTGTCATAACACTGAGCAAACTTGTGAGAGACTTCAGTATTATATCCATCAATCTTTTAAAAAATATCAACCATCTAGCATTTTCAAATAGTTCAGCACATCTTGAAAATTTGTCTATCCAACTGAGATTAGTGGGCTCAGCCCGATTAGTCTTCCCACTCCTCTTCATCTTCTGTATGGTTTTCAGAACCTATTGGTAATTTCACAGCCTATTTTCTTCAAGTTTGCACAGTCTTGGTGGTCAATTTTCCTTCAAACTCTCACAGTCTGTTTATCTTCAATTTTACACAGTCTATCCTATCACCATTTCAGGAAATGCTTTGTGCCAGGTTTCAATAATTTGGCTTGAACACAGAACCAGAAATATCCAACAGTGCTGCTCTGAACCTTACTAACTCAAACGATGCCTATTTAGACATTTTGACTAATATCTCATCATTGCAAGTTTGTTGAGTACGTAAATTCATATCTTCCTTTACAAAAAATTGACATCATAGGGCTTAGCAGAAAAAAACCCAATTTTAACAAGTCATGACATAGGTCACACAGGATACCTCAATCAAAGCTTAATGCAGGCATTTGAAGTTGATTCCTTGATTGGCTAGATGTCGAATTGAATGCTCCAGGTGTCTTCAACACTCCAGTTCACTTCCAACTGTCACCGCTAGGAAACCCTAATTCTTCCTTCAACTATGAAATTCTCAATTTTTTAGCAATATGTCTCCACCACAGCCTCCACTAGCTTTGTAATCTTTAGTTTGAGAGCCTCTTCCTGAAAATAATGCCTCGTTCCACTCTCTGTCTTGATTTGCCATGCATTCACAACGAACTGCCATGATTTCCCTCACACGATGATCAAACACCTGTTTACATGATTAACCTCGTAAGACATGTATCAAACTGCTAATTGATGTGATTAGTCACCTTAGGAATGAAATCATTGAATAAATCGGAGTGAAAAATGACCAATTGGGCACTTGCGACTTTCTTGTAGCACGCTAGTGCATTATTTTCGCTCTTGCACTACAAGAATGTTCAAACATATAATTTATGTCATTTGATCACTAATCGATCTTTAAAACTTAGTTTATATGCTTAACCTTTGATCTTAGTGTCATTAACGAAACCATTAATCAACATATACCCTATAGAACCCTTCAAAAATGAACTCTACACAAAATTTTCGAATAAGCAAGCTTTGAAAACATAGGAAAAAAAAAACCAAAAATGATGAAGACCTAAAAGCATAAACTCAAGTTTGAACTCTAAGCCAAAATTTCCTAGAAGTAAGAACATTAGCAAATTTCAAAAACACAAACAAAATGTAAAACTAAAGAAGACAAATTCATGACTTAACAACATGTTTTATGTTTTAACCATTTTATTTCAGCATTATATGCATGTTCTTGTTCATGGGGCTAGTTGCCTGGAGGTACTTGATTGTTCAGTACCGTCCTCTTCGCCAGTCAGAGGGTCGGATACGTTACAGGGTGACTATGTGTCTCTGCTGGGCATGCATATTTCTGAAGATGGCCTTAATTAGCCAAGGAGTTTAGCTACCCATGTCATTTTCATTTTTGTTTTGTTAAATACTTTCCATTCATTCTCCTAATCTATTAGATTTGTTTTAGGGGTTAGTGTTATATTAATTTTATGGTTATAGTTTATTTATTTATTTTTTCATGTTTTTATCATAATACACACAGAGACTCTCTCTCTCTCTCTAAGTATTCGCTCTTCTGTCTGAATTGTAATAATATATTTTCCCTGTCTACAATCATTGATGAATTCAATGACCAACAAAATAAATCATTAATAAAATAAAAAAACACAATTTGTAATCAAGAAACAACTAGAAGAATGAAACAAACCTGAAGGTGAATTCAACGACAACAACAACAAAAAAACCATGAATAAAAAAGAAACACAATATGAAATCAAGATAAAAAAGAAGGAAACAAACCTGAAGGTCTAAACATTGTTTCTATTCTAGAGTCAGTGGAGACTCAACGTGAAGCTCAATACCAATACTTGACAGTTTCAATTTCTGTCCACCGAGACCAATCTCATCAGCATGTTTAGAATTTCCTAAATTTCAACTCAATTTTATCTTCTTAGATACGTCTTCAAACATCTTCTTAAATCCTACAAGACTCTAGTATTGAACCTTGCAAAAATATAGGGTTTTAAGGGGTTGAATAAGGTTTAAAGGAAAACAACCATTGGTTGGGGAGAGCAAATCTAAATCGATCTAAGCTAGAAATTCATGTGAGAATTCTAAAAGACTCTCATAATATAAAGAGAAATGCACTGGAAGTTTGAGGTATATATTTACTTTGGGAGTGACATTTGTACAATGTCTCCTAAAGTTGGAAGCCAATATTAAAATCCTTTGAAGTTTCTCTGCAGATTAAATTGTTTAGACGGTTACTTCATAATTTTCCATAGCTCCCAAGTGGTGGAAACAAAATGAGAAGTCTTTGGAGTACAAAGGTATGGTATTTGCATTGGTTATAAAGGTTGTGCTAGTCAAGTATTTTAGATACAAGAATGCTCTGTTGGATAAATTATCTCTCTGCGGCACTTCCTTCCTCGCATTCATGAAAGAAAATACATATCTAAGAAGAGAGTGGAGGTAAAGAGTCACTCGAAATGGTAGGTTCTTTAGTTTCCAATCCATTACAAGATAGTGCAATTGACATTGATAGTGAGCCTTCCCTAGTGGTTCTGTGTGGGTTGTTGGTGTAAATTCAACAGAGAGTAGAAGTGGGAACTTGGATTGAGGAACTGCAAGGTGAGTGTTAACCTGAAAATCCCCCACATAGCTCTCAATGGCCTACACCACCCAAGTGCACCATCTTACAACACTCATATCACTCCATTAGACCTTCCATTATACCCCCACACCTCCAAAATAGCCTAAGGATGAAGAAAAAGGGCTAAAAACACCAAAAAAGAGCCCAAAATAGCCCCCTATGAGCTAAAACCCTCAAAAAGGGGCTAAAATCATAAAAGGGATAAAGTTAGGGCAGAAGGGGCTAAAAGCCCAAAAAAGGGGCTAAAGTCCTGACCAAGAGCTTAAAAATCTAAAACCCCTTGGAAAAGCTATAAAAGGAGGGTGAGGGGTCACTCTCAAAACACTTCTCCCATTGCCTATTGTTATGTTTCCCGTGGATGCTTTAAGACCTTTTCCTCTCAAACCACCCACACTCCCTCTCCTCCATCTCCATTTCCATTTGAGCCATTGCTCCCCAACCAAGAGAGAGGCTTCCACAAGCTAGGGAATGGTGGCCCATTCCCACTAGAGAAGGTATACTTGTGCTTTCATGTTTTGCTTCTTAGTTATTAAGTTTGCTTTGATTTCTCACCATTGTTTTTATTTGCAGGTTTTGCTTAACATTGTTTGCAGGTTTTTCCATTGTAGCTTAGGTTTATTTTGCATTTTTTGAAGGAGTAACCCTAACTCGTGTTTGCAGAGGGGTTCATCAACATTGCTTCTATTTCTTTTTGTCATTAGCTTAGCCTTAGTTTAGTTTACTGTTATTTACGCTATGTTTTATTTTCTGCTCCTAGTTCACATTTTCGTCTCATTTTTCTGCATTTACCATTAGCTAGAACCTACCCTTCTGTCCTATAGACAGAAGGGAGCCATTCCTGCCCCTGTAGTAGGGAGAAATCCTTGCTACAGAATTGGCGACCATACCAGGTCGATCCCACACGATCCCTGGGACGAAATTTTAATTTTTCAAGTTTTTTCATATTTACCCTAGTTTTCAAAAAAAATTCTTGTTAAATATTTCTTAGATTCATTTTATTTCCTATTTTAGGTACTGCCGAAGCCTTTTCTAGGAAAAATCGAGTCGGATTGACCACAGTACCAGTTACTGTCGGCCAGATCTGACTCTGTCTCACCAAAAAACCCCAACCTGGAGCAAGGCACTCTTATCGGGGCAAAAGGTGAGACTGGGGCGCACTTAATGAGAAAACAGGTGTACCCAGGGCACACTTAATCCCTTGATAAGTGTGAATTCAGCCCAAAAAATTAGGTTGTGGCTACTTCTGCATTATGTGTGACCTCCTCACTCATTTCTGAAAAAATCTTGTTGCCCCCTCTCTAGATTTGGTCAAAAATGTGTGGCCTGTAAAACAGAACTTTAATTTGAATTTAATAGACTGTAAATTTTAGTTTCAGAGGACTATTAGTGTGGCCGAGCCGCCTCTATCCACCACTGCAAGTTAATTTCATTTCCTATTTTCATTTTCTGCATTTTATTTCATGAACAATGTGTAAATGTTAAGTAAATTATTATGGCTTAATAAAATGAACCTAGTCTAACTAAAATCAACTTAAAATCAACGATCTTGATTCCCCTTCCTCCTCTACCCAGTCATCACCCTCTGGGGTATTCTGGGATACAACGAAGGGAAAGCTCGTATATATCTAGGTACTCCAAGATATTGTTCCAAAACCATTAAAACCGGGTGACCTTGAAGGTAGACGGGGTAGAGAAAGATGGATTCTCACGGTGCTAAGTGTCCTCCCTGTTGACCAACCTAGCATCCGAGAGGTGAGCTGAGGATCTACTGATGGGATTAGTCCCATTGTGTTGAGATCCCAACACCTTCTCTTGGTTGAAGAGGAATATCATTGTGACGTAGACATCTAGTTAGGCCAGCAAACGTTCAGGGTTAATCATTGTACTTGGTCACAATTTCTGTTTATTTATGCTTGCATACACAACCACAATGACATGAAATCTACCATGACGAATTCATAAACCATATTGCAGCAACCAAATACCAGAAAAAACAAGCAAACAAATACACCATACCAACTAATTAACCCAACTCAGTTCATGATGCTGAGTAAGCCTTAAAATTTACTAATTTACACTAAGTTCAAACAACTTTGCAGTCTTTGAGGACATAAGTCCCTGATTGCTTCAACTGTGGGAAGTACATGGGCTTTTCCTAGAAAATCATTGTGAGGAGTACGACAAGAACCCCAAAGTAGCTGGCCACTGAGAGGAATTACCAAGCAAAATGGGCAACGACCCCCTCCGATTGAGTAGAAGCACCTGTGAGGAACAAGCCAAGAGTTGTCTTTCGGCAGTCTTGGTGGCCGAGTGACCACCTGCAACCAGTAGGAAGCCACTGAAACTGGGCCCCCAAATCTCATTACCACTAGTTTCACACATAAAATCAAGCACAATTGATCCTCCACACTCTTCCTCACGCCTAAGAGGTGAACCACCACCATTCAGAACACTCGATTGGCACCGTCGAAATCGTTCTTAGTGATCTCCCACACCATCAGAGGGACACATAGCCTCTAATTCTGACTCAGACCCATATCAATATGAACTAGACCTCCACACCACACCATCAAGCCCCATGGCTAGTGCAAATCTGGATCCATTTTCTGGCCTAACCTTAGCAACTGGACCCATGTCCACATCACAACCGGTTACCCACAACCTAGCAAGTGTCCCAAGCATAGTCATGTAGACTATCCTTAGCCAGCTACCACCACCTATAGTGACTAGCCAACCTGTCCCACTTACAACACACGAAGGCAGTGGCCCTTCTACACAAACTGCCCCTCCTTCCACACAGGGGGGTAGTGGACCATCCACCTACATTGCCCCTACTATCATACATGGGGGAAATGTCCCCACCACTCATACCATCCCACCCACAACACTTGGGGGCATTGGCCCATCTGCAATGGTGCCACCGCAAGCACCCCTAGCCGTGCATATGCACTATGCACCTGCAAACCCCACCACCATCGCAGCCCCATCCCACATCAACTTAGGGTCAAACTTGCCCTTCATGGCTCATTTGAACTTTCCTGATTTGGCTAGATTAACAAATGACCCCATCCACCACCAAGATTTTTGGCCACCTATGCCAACTAAGCTTCCATCAAACATCCCCAAGTTTGAAGGTAAAGTCAGGGAATGTCCCCAAAAACACATAATGACATTCCATCTATGGTGCTCATCCAATAGCATCATAGACGAATCCATCAGGTTGAGGCTATTCCAACGCACCCTTATAGGTGCTGTGTCCAAATGGTACATTGAGCTACCACAAGCCAAGTACCCCAGCTTCAACTCCTTAGCCTTCATGTTCCTACAGTATTTCCAACTCCCTGTCAGATATGATGAGGGGGTGGAGATCCTACTATCATTCCATCAAAGTACTGCCACTCACATAACTGACCATATCCATGAGTGGCGGCGACGGCGTAGCTTATGAAAAATCCAACTAGATGATAGGATATTCTTGGATTGGTTCCTTAAGACTTTTCTCCCGCCCATCGCAAAGGACGTCGCATCTAAACATCCCAAATCTGAAGAAGAGGCCATACTAAAGGCCCAACAATTTGACCTCATCTATGCCCAATATGGATACCTGTATACTATCATTCCAGGCGCTCCCCATCCAAGTACCTCCTACGGCGACGCATCAGGGGCATCCCATGCTACAGACGGCATCATAGGGTCGGTCTCCCAACAACCAAAGCCTCGACCGACACCACCTGCCATTACACCACAACTAAGCAACACTGCTAGTGTTGCTTACCATAACCAAGCCTTGGACTATGCTAGAATGATGTCCCAATCTAGAGCAACAAATTCTTATGCACAACCTACGCCACCACAGTAGGCTCAGGCCATGGCTTGGCCAACACCACCCCCACAAATAAAGTATGCACCACCAGTACAACTTGTGCAAGCCCTCGCCCCCGCTCCACCCGCTCCATTGGGATAAGTGTTCACACAACAAAACCGTCCCAACTAGCCTGCCCCCAACAATCAGCAAGGGAAAGCTAGAAACAACTAGCCCTGCAACCAAGGAAATAACCAACCGTAGGGAGGAGGTCAACTACCGAACCCTCCCAACAATGCAGTGGCAAACCGGCCAGCCCAAAACCCCCCACGACAGAATGCACCAAGACGCAATGCTCCATTCCACACAAACCAACCATGCACTCTGTGATGTTTATGGACATTACACGTTTGAGTGTCCCCTCATGACTTGCACTAAGCAGGCCATTCAAAACAAGGCCCAATAGGCTGCCAACGCTACTAATCAAGCCCAACCCAACCCGACACCAAAAGGATCTCCTCCCATGGTGCTTCAAAACCCACTACCAGTCCAAGGATTGGTGGCAATTGTTCCCCCTCCCCAGGCCAATCCCAATGCTCCAGGGGCACCGCCTACGGCTGAAATAGGTGTTCACCACCTGCTAGCCATGACCACTGAAGAGGTCAACTTATAGACTAGAGAAAATTAGTATGATACCACCAACGAACCTGCCGACTCATCAGCAACATCCATGTCTAAAATAGCCAACCTACCTGTCTAGTTACCCCCATTCCCGTGCCCTCCCATACGTAGAATTTCCAATAATGCCACAACTAGAGCTATAGCCAGCTATAGCATTGTGGATGATTTGACCCAAATGCCAACTGCCATGTCCGCTCTTGAGGTGCTTAAAATATGCCCAACACAGTGAAAAGCCTTGCTAGCCACCCTGGGGGCAGTAGACCCCTCCGACTCCAAGTTGATCACTTTGACATGAAGAATGGGGAACCACGCATTCCATCGACCATCACCTTCTAAATTTCGGTGTCCATTTGAAATTTGGTTGTGCATCAGTGCATAGTGGATGAGGGGGCATCCATGTGCATCATGTCTACCTTGGTTTGGTAGAAACTTGGATCACCAATTCTGCAATCATCCTCCACAACTCTACGGGCTTATGATGGACATCCCACTAAAGCCCAAGGAATCCTCCCCCATGTCCCCATCATGTTATCCAGGAAGATATTGTTGATCGACATAGAAGTCATCAATGCTCAACTCGACTACAACCTCCTCCTCGGAAGGAGTTACATGTATGCCATGTGATCAGTCGCATCAACTGTCTTCCATCTCATGATGTTCCCCCATGAAGGGAATATTATGACAATTGACCATCTCACTTATCATGATCCCCAAGGGTTAACGGCACTCGCCAACATTATCCCTACCATCACTACCATTGAGCTACAAGGGATGAACACACACGCCAATGTCATCCCTGCAATCAATACCATGGTTGAAAACACACCAGCCTCCCCACTATTGAATGTGGGCCATGGGTTGTTTGCCGATACCACCATGACGGCTCCTTTCCCATTATTGTCACCACCATCGACACAAAATGAAATTGTCACGTCCCCGTGCCCCCAATCGGTGAAGAGGACGCGACTCAAGCTTTAAGCACAATGGGCTAAGAGCCCCATGAACATGTACAGGCATAAAAATTGCTGGAACAGAATGCTTAAACTTGTATATTGAACTAGAGTGTGCTCACATGATTATTTATCATGCACAGATGCAAACATCTATCAGGCACAGCAGAAACATCATACATTTAAGCAAGCATTCATTTAACATAGCAGAAACCAACAACATTTAGTCATGGATGCATTCAACATGTTTATCATTTCATTCATAGAAATTAAGGTTGCAAAAGTATAATTGGACAATATCACTTATCTTAGGAAGAAGTCGATCCGCAACCAGCTACGTCGCTGCAACATTCCACCCAACCATAGGCCAACGATCTCCTTAATCTCTCATCAACGCTGCCACCCCTGAGCTGGGCATGATTCTATAAGGAATAAGGGAACATCAGGCTTACACGTAGCCAAGGACACACAAAACACACAGCCAAGCCAACAGAGTTGGGTTTATTAGGCCATTAAGGAGCTAGAGAAGGCAAATTGCTAAGATGGTGAGCTCATTACAGAGCCAAGAACACCTACACTAGAACTAGCCTGACCTCTAAGACACCCAAACACACCCAACACAAGAAATCAGTCCCTTCTCTGCTAGACAGTCCCTCAGGCCCTGCATTCCCTTCCAGTTCTATTCAGGGGTGATGGAGAAGAAGGCCATCCCTCTAGCTCTGTCTGTGTGGTTTCCAGCCACCAAGTTTATCAAGCAAATCTAATCCAACATCCCTGCTCCTCTCACAGTCCGAAGAGCAACCATTGCACTCAAGCAATTAATTTAGCTGTCACAACTTAAACAAGAAAAAAGACTCCCCAGTGAATTACACAGTCCCTAAACACAACAACAACACAATTCCAACAGGTGGAAAACACCACAGCTCCAAAGTGCATCAGCATACATGTTACCAATGACGTGGGGAACAACGACCCATTTTGCACAACCAATGTTGCTGGGAAAAACGTACGCAAACCATAATGGGGACGAATTTATAGTCTCACGACCGGTGCGTGAACAACCACAATGTAGAACCCACGAATCATCCTGTGAGTAAAGGATACGGCCTCATTATTCCCAAATCCGCAGAAGAAAACTACTGCGTGGGTAAATCCAGCAAAATCTTGTGCATGAAGATGAAAAAATGGGAAAGAATCCCTCTGCGTGAGAATGCATAGCAATGGAGGGGACGCAAATTACAAGTACATGAGCATTTTTTCCCAGTCGTGGGGAGAGTGGAAGAATGTCTGCATGAGTGATGAATAGAAAAATGGTGAGAACCCCCCCCCCAAAATTGGAAGTGCATGAGCCTTCAGCACCGTCATGGAGAGAAGAAGATCTGCATGAGAGGATGAACAACAAAATTGTGAGGTCCCGAATTGGAGAGTGCGTGAAGGTTTTTTCTGCCATAGTGAAGTCAACAGTGGGTGGAGTATGCATGTGGGTGAGTACTGACAGTCCTGCCACCCCACTCCCAAAGATCATAACTGCCTCAACCACCAGCAGCCTTTCTTAATGAAAGTGGTTGGAATAAAGCAAAGGAAGATGACATATGGTTTTTTCTCTCATTGGCCAAGGTTGACAATTTCCCCCACCCCTATCCTTGTGAAAATCATGCCCCTTTCTCATTTTAGTTGCCGCGATCATAGCTGGCCAGGTTCATTTTTAATTATAGATGCATATTTACATGATGACAACATAATATATGCCGCATGCCCCGATGTACCATCGGTGACAATTTAAATCCAAAACATAGCACAACCGATCAATGGTGGGGCCTTGGCCTTTAGCTCCACACCCTAATCATTTACAATTTATACATCATATACATCTAATGTAATGGGGTCAAAACCGGGACATTACAGAAATTGCAGACTTGTGCATGGTCTCATCAAGCACCACTGCACCCAAACAACAACCGCAGCCACAGCCCCAACCACAACCACAACATTGTTCGCAGCCGCAACACCAACAACAGCCAGAACATCACCTGCAGCAGCAGCATTTCACACCATCGCAGCCACAACTACACCCCCACATGCAACCGTAAGGGAGTTATTGGGCTCACCTCCATTCCATATGATTCCCTTCCTCTTCCCCCCACCTAGTGTCATGAGCAAGCCGGTAATGGCCACCCTCAACCTGCCCAACTTTACATTTGGCATTCTGGTGTGGTATCTTGATCCACCAGCTCAACCATCAATTCCCCAGGTAATCTTAACACCTGTGTAGCCCATTGCGGTCACGTCCCATCCCCCACCTGGTACACAAAAACCAACCACTGCACCCACACCTACACTGCCCCACTCAAAAAGGGCCAGGGGCAAGAACGCCAAAGCCATTGCAGAACCTTAGTATATCCTGCCTTGCACCATCTGCGAACAACAGGGCCATCCAACTCAAAATTGCCCTGAAATTCCAATGATCCATGTGCATTTGGATGCCATGGATACAACCAAAAACCTCCATGTGGTTGAACTCCCACCCGTGTTGATAGTCAAAAACAAGGCATTGAGGACAAACCATGCTTGTGCCCTTTGCAACTTGTATGGACATTACTCCCACCATTGCCAAGACTTACCCAAGTTTTGAATGGATCTCGCTGACCTCCGTCACCGTTCCCTTGAATCTGAGATCACCTTGATCAAAGAAGTTCACCCCCCACCACCTTCTTCATACACCATGTCCATTTACATGATGTCCAGTTCCACCAACCCACTCATCTCCTCCTCCACCGACGGTCCATCAAACCTATCTCTTCATTGCTTCAGCAACGATGAGGAGATACTTGAAGCTCTGACTACCATGAAATACCCATGGGATGACATGCACCATCACTCATTCTTCCTCCCAGAAGAGCTTGTGTCGCAGTCAGACCCATTTTTCGTAGAGACCAAAGATTTCATCCATGGGAAGGTTGACTGGTTCAAGAACTCAATCCCGGCACCTGATGCCTTCAAAGAAGGGAACATGGTGAACATTTCACAAACCATTAAAATCAACATCTCAACCAATTATAAGATCGTTGAAGAATTCATGCTAAGGGCATCATGCTCCCCGGAAGAGATCGATGCCTACATAGCTCTCTTCTAAGAATTTCGTGACATCTTTGCTTGGTCATACACTAAAATGCCTCGCTTAGATCCATCCATCGTGGAGCACCACATCGACACATGGCCTGATGTGGCACCATATGCCAAAAGCAATGGCCCATCCATCCATCCAAAGTGTCTACGGTGAAAGCCAAGAGAGAGAAGCTGTGCATAGCCGGCTTCATTTATCACATTGCATACACAACTTGGGTTTCTAATCCTGTTCCCATGAATAAAAAATAGGGTACTATTCATTTTTGCACAGACTTCTACAATCTCAATGGGGCATGTCTCAAAGACAACTTCCGCACACCGTTTATCGACCAGATCATCGATGCATGTGCCGTACATGAGGCCTTCTCCTTCATGGATGATTTTTCTGGATACAACCAAATCCAAATCCAGAAATAAGATCGTTACAAAATGGTGTTCACAACCCCATGGGGCACATTCACGTACCGATTCATGCCCTTTGGCCTCAAAAATGCTGGAGCCACCTTCCAGCATTCCATGATGCACTGCTTTTGCGATCTCATTCACATCATGTTGGTTTGTTTTGACAACCTCATCGCATGGTCATAAAACCACACACAACACATAGATGACTTGCAACAATTCCTCATGCGATATCACCAGTGCAGAATCCACTTGAACCCATCCAAGTGTGTTTTCTGCATCCCCATGGGCCATCTCCAAGGATTCATCATGTCACACAAAGGAATGACCACTGATCCTGGGAAAGTACAAACGAATTTCCACATAATGTCACCCATTTGAGTGACAGCATTCCACCTTGTATTATAGTCTTTCCATTTTTTGTTTTACACAGTCTTCCCAATTGAGTCTTATGTATCGTTTCCTCTCATTGCTTCAGATGGAGCATACCTCAGACCAATATATGGTATTCGTAGATGGAGAAAGCAGATGGACTCTGAACCTCGCCTTGGATACATGGGTAATCTACTCCCCATCGCACGAGTTGATCCACATTGATGGAATATGTGTGGGAACCACAGCCAACAACCAGACAGAGTATGATGGTGTCAATGGCCTCTTGGTTGCTGCTCTATAGTTAGGAATTCATCATCTCGATGTCTTCCTAGACTCCCAGCTACTTGTTTCTCAATTGAACAACCACTATCGAGTTCGTGATCCCTGCCTCTTTAGAAAGTACCTACGCACTAAAAAAATGAGTAGAACATTTGAATCCATCACATTCACACATGTTCCCAAGAACCTCAATAGTGTCATAGATTAAATGGCTAACGATATTCTAAGTTGGCACATCCACAACATCATATAGGAAACATACAACCATAACATAATGCACAATCATGTCTAAAAATACACACATAGTGTAATAATACATCACATAGGCATTTTCATTCCATGGCAAAATAAAAATACTCACATAATAAAACCATAAAAGCACATCCATGTGCATCAAAAAATATATATAGATATAAATTGATCAGTCGCATGCCCAAAACATGTCCAATACAAAAACGAGAAGCCACATATGCTTTCTCAATAGGATATACATAAGCGACACAAAACCCCCTAAGTACACCAACGCACTAGGAACAGCCCCACTAGGCTACTAATCTGACTCAGACCCATCATCTGACTCATCCTCATCATCTTCCGAAGAGGACGCATCCTCTACAAGAAGACCACCTTTCACCATCTGGTGAAAGTGCTCGTAAGCCACAGCCATCTTTCTCATCACACCCATCAGCTCAAGAGGAATATTGTGAATATCCGCAATAAAGTTAGTACTCAGGTGGTGTCATCCAACATCTGACACTCCAATAGCTACCTCCTCCATATACGGCACCAGGCCATCTATATCCCACTGCCACCTATGGGAGCTCCCGGAAGGAGCCGCCGCAGGAGGTACGGTAACAACATGCCTTTGATGCCCAAGTGGTAGGTGAGGACCAACATCTACACATACAAGCAAGGACACCATCAGTCCACATACATCAATATGAAAATCACTAACCAGCTCAACTATACTATGCATAAAGATGAACATAAAAACATCAAGCATACATACCAGCTCATCCCCATGCTTGACCAGGAGGTCGGGGCATCTCAGGGTCTCCTTGGAAATCCATACCCGCATACGGGTACTCCTCAATCACCATAAGAAGCTGGAGCCACTACTCCAACGACTCCTCTGTAAAGAATCATCCCACTCTATCATCACCCTCGCAAATCATCATCTGGCACCACCTATACATCCTTGGCTCCCGCAGACCACTATCCTGCATAGCCTGGTGAGGACGAAGTGTAGGTACTTTCTCAAAGAAGAAAGCACACAAGAAGGAGCCAAAGCAAAAAAAAGCACCAGTAGTCTTCAACTTGTTTAGCTGATGTCGAACATCCTGCAGATACATCTAGCCCGATGCATAATATGTGCCACCTATGGCATTCTCTACTAACTACAGCTGACCATAAGAAATCTTGTGGCTCCCCGTGGAACCCAAGATATGCTGCAGTAAGGTCCCCACCTCCCGTGTGGACAACTCCTCGATGTCACACATCAGGATGTAGGATTCATGCACGTACACCATAGCATAACAGTGTTGATCACACAAATCCTCCAATGTCTCCCCCCGAGACAACACCGATACTAGGTCACCAACCACTCCCAATATAGGAAGCCCAGTAATGAAGTACACATCCTCCAGTGTAATCTCAATGCACTGGCCTTGGAAGAGGAACACCTCCTCAACGACATCCCAGATAATGCAAACTCTGCATAATTGGTATCCTCATAAATTTCAGCAACCCATAGCGGGCTAGTGTATCTCTAACACACCTATCATGCAAGGATGCATCTCTGACACTCTTACAGTCTCTCTCCCTCCATTTGATCTCCACCATCCTGCACAAGCAAAAACCCTAATGTCAGCTAGTGCCACCATCAAAAAATCACCCAAAAGAGGCCAGGGTGCACCTGTTTGGGAAAAAGGAGCACCCAGGGTGCTCATAATTGCCCAATAAGTGCACCCAGGGTCCACCTTATCCCTTGAAATGTGTGACCTGGTCCCCATGAAAGCCCAAAATTCTCATGGGGGGCCTCCAGGAGACCAAATTCAGCAAATAAACCATCAAAATGAAGAGGTTTAGTGAGAGCTTTTACTTGCAAGTCACGGCTCGCGAAACCATCAATCGAATCAAAATAAATCAGTAAATGAAGAATTAGGGCCCACCTCTCCAACTCCACAATGAACAATGACAATGACACTTCACCATGTGGACCCCCCCCTTTTTATAGGCCGCATTTGACCTAATTTCTTCTGATCAACATAACATGACCATACAGACTCTGTTTGAGATGTTGTTCATGCCACTGGTTTCAGAATTCTGCCCTGTATCTAGTTATGAGACCATCATCTCATGTTTAATTAATCAATTTTGGGACCATTTTCCACAAGTCACCTCGATTTACGAGCCATGACATGAAGATACGAGTGTCTACGGACTAGTACTTGCATCACACTTATCGATCGCAACTCATGCGAGTTTTGGGGCCGCCGCCCATTAAGGACTGTAATTTTAGCTTTTATTTTCCATTTTTAACACATAGATGTCTTTTCCATTCACCGCACCTGACGCGGACATCTGGACCATCGTCCACAAAACAATTTATTTTTCTTACATGTATTTGGCATATAAATGCCTCTGGACATGTACTCATAGCGCATGTGGTCAATTTCATCCACCACAACACACACACATGCTTTCTTGACCTCTGTCTGAGAGCCACCTGGGTTTGCATGCCTCTGTCGCACTGACTCGCAAGCCTCTGACGTGATCTATCCCACGCATGTATTGGAATGTTTGAGAGCCTTCTACTCCATCCATACTGCATGGATGACCTTTGGAACTCTGTCCCCCATCCCGACATGGGGTACCGCATGTGCCACCATCGGTTGACCACATTGGATTTTCGTTTAAGATTGTTTCTGACTCCTTAAAACAATGAAATGATTTTTGAGCACAGCTACTTCCTTTCCCTCTCTCTAAAGGAAAGGAAAGGGTGTCTACATCATCTTGTTTATCTCCTTTTGTGGACCATGTAGACCATTTCATGAAAAGGAACTCCTTGGCACACTAAAGCCAAGATCGTTCCCCTCTACATACTTTTATGCTTTCTCGAGCAGAGGGGCCACACTTTACAAAAAATCTCACCACCGGTTGTCATTAAGCTCTTTTCCAGCCGTCTCAACAAGAAAATATTGCCGAGCAAAATTGGTTTCGTTCATGCTTGTAAAAGTATATGAATGACCATCCAGTAAGTACATGTTTAAGATTTTTTGTCCTGATTGGACTACCAACGATAAAGAAGTCTCTCATCCCCTACAGGATGGGTGAGCTCTCCTATGTATACTTTTATCCTTTTTTGGGCATAGGAGACTACCAATAAAAAAGAGCCCCCACTGGAGTCTTCTCCGTGCTTTCAAAATCTCCAAAAGTGAAAGCACCATCAAGCATTTACCTTCTCAAGCTCTCTAAAAATCCATGAGATCATACCATAATGGTGTCCCTAGAAACCACCCCACAAAAAATAGTTTGGCAGCATCCCCACATTGGGTCGCCTTTGTTCAGAGTACTCTGCAATGTGTCTTCCTTGGATCCCATCAGTATCAAAAGTGTCCACCTTCTCTAAGTATTTCTCATCTGTAGTGACATTCTTGGTATTATAGCTATGATCCCATTCCCTTGAGTCAGTTTCATTTGCTGCTTGGTCCACCCTACCATCATACTCTGAACAAAGGAAGTTTAGTCTCATGCTCTGAACAAAGGAAGTTTAGTCTCACACCTTTTGGTTTTCTCCCACGTGCTCTTGGTCAAGGAGACATCATTGCCTTGACTAAGGGCAGGTCTCCCTCTTTTGACACCAGCACACATATTCCAGAGGATAGACCCATAAGTCCTTGTACCCTAGTTTCATTAACATCATCGATGAGTTCCTTGGACCACTTGAGAGGAGTCCTTAGTGCCTCTTGGGATGATTCTTTCTCACGTGCTCGACTTCAACTCCATCATCGTACCGTTGATATTCGTACAGGGTTTGTTCCACACAGTACTTGGTCGAAGACCCCGGATGTCACCTGACTCTAGCACATTCGTGAGTCCACTTGAGGGACCTAAACAGGTTATGTCCCTTGTGATTTCTGGGTTGCGTTGGAGATAGTGATCTGAATCCCCAGTAGTGCTTCGATATACCTTTATGATTGATGCAGCATACTTGTGCCACAGAGACTCTGACTCTCAATCAGCGATTCCACATAGCTATGTACCAGATCCTGCAGATCGTTAGTCATGAAGATATAGCATTCCATGAGAATGCCATGGGTCCAATGTACCAGATCAGTATTGTATTCAGCCTCACATGGATGAAACCATTATTGTAACATCAGTTGTATATGATCGGCTCTTGTATTTTAGAGCATAAATCAAATTATTCTTTTGACTTTGTCATGAGCATGGGGATTCCCGCCTCGTCCATATACATGTCACAAATTTATTGTATCTCACCCATTGATGGGAACCAAATTAATACAAAAACCAAAATCCACCATGCCCCATCCCTGGAAGCACCACCTCTACACAGCAAATCCTATGATGTCCATCGGCCATACGTTGAGCTCCTACCCTCACACATTAGGGGGTAATATGTTAACCCAAAAATCCCCCACATAGCTCTCAATGGCCTACACCACCCAAGGACACCATCTTACAACACTCATATCACTCCATTAGACCTTCCATTAGACCCCAACACCTCCAAAATAGCCTAAGGATGAAGAAAAAAGGATAAAAACCCCAAAAAGGAGCCCAAAATAGCCCCCTAGGAGCTAAAGCCCTCAAAAAGGGGCTAAAACCCTAAAAGGGGCTAAAAGCCAAAAAAAGGGGCTAAAGTCCTACCCAAGGGATTAAAACCCTAAAACCCCTTGGAAAAGCTATAAAAGGAGGGTGGGGGCTCACTCTCAAAACACTTCTCCCATTGCCTATTGTTATGCTTCCTGTGGATGCTTTGAGACCTTTGCCTCTCAAATCACCCACACTCCCTCTCCTCCATCTCCATTTCCATTTGAGCCATTTCTCCCCAACCAAGAGAGAGGCTTCCACAAGCTAGGGCATGGTGTCCCATTCCCACTAGAGAAGGTATACTTGTTCTTTCATGTTTTTCTTCTTAGTTATTAAGTTTGCTTTGATTTCTAACCATTGTTTTTATTTACAGGTTTTGCTTAACATTGTTTCTAGGTTTTTCCATTGTAGCTTAGGTTTATTTTCTAGGTTTTGAAGGTGGAACCCTAACCCATGTTTGTAGAGGGTTTCATCAACATTGCTTCTATGTCTTTCTCTCATTAGCTTAGCCTTAGTTTAGTTTACTGTTATTTACGCTCTGTTTTATTTTATGCTCCTAGTTCACATTTCGGTTTCATTTTTCTGCATTTACCATTAGCAGGAACCTACCCTTCTGTCCTATCGACAAAAGGGAGCCATTCCTACCCCTGTAGCAGGGAGAAATCCTTACTACAGTAAGGTCCATCCTTTGTGAAGCTCTATAGAGGAATACTAAATGTCAGGGGATAGAAGGCTGCAAAGATAATGTGGATTCTTGGTTTATTGGTTAATACTAAGAAGGGGGAGGGGTGAATCAATATTGTTCTCTTTTTACTAATTAAACCACTTTTAAATCTATCATTAAAAACACATAACAACAAGAATACACATAACACAATTTGAACGTGGAATCCCAATAGGGTAAACCACCAATACGTCCTATTACTGCAAAATTATTATTTACAAATCATTTTCCCTGGTGCTATAGACAAGGATGGTATTAAACCCTAATTACCAGCAACTATTGGAAGGAGGCTATGACTGTTAGAATTTTATCATTTAAGCTAGCATTATGATCTTAGGATCTTTAACTGAGAGAATAACATGCACAGCAATAAACACAAGAGACAAGAGACACAAATAATTTTCCTCGGGGAAACCATAAAGGAGAAAAAACCGCAACTTCCTCAGAGATAGAATTAGCACCAAAAGTAAAACCCGAAAACATAAATATGATCTCCCAACAGCGGTAGTCTCTCTCTTGTCCCAACAACTTCTCCTCTCACTCATGCACCCCAATGAGTGAGTGTGTGTGTGATAAATAGAGAGACTCACTCTCTATTTATATTATTTCATTCACTTGAAACACACTACAACATGTCGGCCTCACTTAACAATTACTTACTAGAGCCAACATCTTAAGGAGTGTCTAATAACCCTAGTGCCTCACAACTTGTGGGGACTTTGCCTCCTTCGACCAACAAGGAGGTTTATCCTTAACACAATTGGTGGGGACTATTGCCCTGACTTACAATGACTCACAATGACTCACCTAGGGTTGACTTCTCTAGGATAGTCTAATAACCCTAGTGCCCCATAACTGTGGGGACTTTAACCCTTGACCAATAGGAGGGTTACCCACAATAACTTGACATGACTTGTTTACATTATAGAAACTTCCCGGAATAAACATCAGGGTATGACATGACTCAAGTACATTACAAATACATCCTGGAATAAACATCAGGTTACAATACATAAGAAATACGGATGAATACATTCTGAAGTTACCAATACATCAACACTCCCTCTTAACTAGGAAGGTATTCTCTTGACACAATTTATCAGCACAAGTCTTCTTCTCTGTATCATCTAGATCATCATTGAGTTCTCATCATATTCATCTTCAATTCATCTTCATCTTCAAGTCATCTTCATCTAGATCTGGATCATCACTCAATCCAAATCATCATCACTGGATCTATATCATCACTCGATCTAGATCACCAACACTAGATCTGGATCATCACTTGATTTGGATCATCATCACTGGATCTGGATCATCAGTCTATCTGGATCATAATCACTGAATCTAGATCATCACTCGATCTGGATCATCATCACTGAATCTAGATCATCACTCGATCTGTATCATCATCACTAGATCTAGATCATCATTGGACATCATCACTGGATCTGGATCATCACTCGAACTGGATCATCACTAGATCTAGTTCCTCACTCGATCTGGATCAGTACCATGGGTGCTATCTCATGATTCTTCTCATCATAGGAATTTCTATAGAGCCAGCCCTTTTTCATGCTGGTTGTGGACCTACCCTCCATGTAGGTCTTCTTTAGCGTTTATATCCGACACCAAGTCAGAATGGCCTGCCCAGCACTTACATCTAACCTACTTGCCAGAAAGGCATGCCCAACACTCACATCTGTCATGTAGGAACCAATCCTATAATCACATCAAAAAGGCCCAGCACTCACATTTAGCCATGCGGGAACACATCCTGCAACCATGCTAAAAAGGATCTACTCTTCCACCCATGTGGGAACACATCCTGCAACCATGATGAAAGAGCTTTGCACTTACATCCACCCATGTGGGAACACATCTTGCAACCATGATGGAAGGGCTCTGCACTTACATCCACCCATGTAGGAACACATCTTGCAACCATGATGGAAGTGTTGGAGACATTTACCTTCATACTCACTCCTTCGGTCAAATTGGCCTAGTTAAACCACTATCCTAAGTTTAATTGACATCAGTGGAGCATTAATTACCATCATCCCAGTCACTCCCATGCCTACCTACAGTCAAGGAGGCTAATTTAGCCTTTCCTACAGTCAAGGAGGCTAACTGGAGCACTCCAGGGGTGATCTGTGTGACATTCATGCACCTACTTGCTAACTTGTGGTTACTTTTAGTTCAACCAATCAGTTACAGTCAGTTAAGGCACCTCCATTCATTAAATATATTATTTAATGATTATTTTATTATTATTTTATTATTATTTAATGAACTGGAGTTAACAAGGCGCCTTCACCAACTTCTGATGGTCAGTTCAGCTTCAGTTAACCTCATTAGGGTTTATTGGAGTCATGAAATACTAGCACTTGATGATTGGATTGCTATGACATGTGTTTGATCTCCTTCAGTTGAGATTCAGTCATTTATTGCACTCCAACTTCAGTTAGGGTTTGGTGAGTCAATTAGGGTTTTGGTCAAGTGGTTAACTGAGTGAGATTGCATGGCAAAGAGTCAGTTAAGCTAGACTCACTCACTGAATTCGAATTGTCCCTTATGTATTCAAATTCTTCATGGAGTTAAGCTATTTCTATGCATGGAAATTGTAATCCTTTATTGTTTATATAATATACAGAGAGGAAACCTATTTGGTAATTCCAGTTAATTTCCAATTCATGAGTATTTGTCAATAATTCTTTGATGATTTTGACTCTTAGTTCCTAGATCATGTGCAAGATTTAATATGGTATCAGAGCATGTGACGAGATGAAGAACAATCTCTCAAGAACAAGATTTTTGATATATTTCTCCTTGAGATTTGAGCAATAGCTCAAGAATCCAACACTGCACCAGAAGCCAAGGCTTACCACTTAATACCCCAAGTAAAGAACTTGTTGATCAAGCTTGCTTGATTAACTATGCTGGGTGTGATGAAAGCCTAAATGTGTATTCTTTCTGACCTTATGATGCCTTTTTGTTTTGATTTGCAGGTTTTATCAGGTACAACTTCGAATGGACTCATCAATCCCTCTTCTCACCCCATTCACAAGCTATTCGGAATGGAAGTTGAAGATGATTGCATCTCTGAAGAGACGAGGTCTCTATGAGGTGTCTATTGGAATTGGAAAAGAGTCTTATGAGAATGAGAATGACTGGTTAAATGACCGTTATAGAGCTTATGGAACAATAGCTCTGGCCCTTGATGATAGCTTGTACTACCTTATTTATTCTGTTGAATACCCAAAGGAAGTCTGGACAATATTGGACAGAACCTTTGGCAAGCACAATGAGGATCATAATAGTACTTTGGAAATTACATCCATCACCACAAGAGTTCTTCACTCAAAACTCTTAGCCTCTACTCTCTCTGATGAAGTTGTTCAAGATGAAGATGAAGCAAAATCTTCTACACATTCAATTCGAATTGAAGAAAGTCTCCATGAAGTGACTCCTTCTCCTGATGCTCCGGAAATTCATGAGATCTCTGATATCTCATCTTCTCATATTTATGAAACAGAAGAAGACATTCGAATCTCTGATATTGAATAAAAATGCTGCTACACTTCCATTCAAACATTCACCGGTGATTTTCCTTTGAATTATGTGCAAAATTTACCAGTAATTGCTTCCGAAAGTGAAGAGAAATTTGATTTTTCTCCCTCTAATGTTGCTGCTGGTGTGCAAATATGTGATACCTTGGATATTTTGGAAGAAATATCAGATTATAAGAGTGACACATTCGCTCACTATGATCTAGATCTTCCAGCAAATTCCTGCAGGATTGCATGCACAAAAAATTAAGAATTTTGAAGAAGAAGAAAACTGTGCATCTACCGTCTCGGTTGACCATAATTTTGGATCTGATATGAACCTTATTGGATCTGATATGATATTATTTGGATCTGATCTTATATTTATTGGTTCAAAATTTTAGGTTCATAAACCTTCAGTACTGCTTGTAGCTGTTCTCATCAACGGTGTGAAGAAACAAGTACCACAAGTCTCCTACAAAACTATTGCTGGGGATTTGATTTCATTTCACAGTTTTGGATCTATTGTGAACTTATTTAGATCTGATTTACATTCTGATCTGATATTATTTTTTTCATATTTTAAAATTCAAGAGCTTTTAGCCATGCTTGTAGCTGCTCTCACCAATTCTGGTGTGAAAAATCAAGTACCACAGTTCTTCTTCAATTTTGCTGATGGGGATTTGGTGTTAGTTTCCTCTTGTGAGGTTTCTGATATTTTATTTTGTGATTCATTAGATATTTCAGAATCTATATCATATTATGGAGCTTAAGAATTCGCTCTCCAGAGTCCCAAAGATTCTCTACCTTTGGTCACAAAATCATCTCCTGACAGAACTAGTAAAGAGGAAGACATTCTGCATCCGCATGGACACCTGCTCCTAAGATTTGGGGCTGATTTTACCAGTCATGGTTTGATTTTCAAGGCTGCAACATATCAGTTTCTTGAGTTTTCCACACATGGTTCAAATCCTCAAGAACCTTTGCTCTCTCTTCAGATGATTTCAGTTGCTCTACATGGGTCCAGTTTTCACTGTGCAGCTGTTTATATTTCTGATCCAGCTGAGTGCATTGTTATTCTTCCAAAGTGGAAGATTCCTCTAGACATCTTCACCAAGATATTTTCATAAAATAAGTTCACTTACCTCCGTTCACTGTTGGGGTGAGTTCATTAGGGTGATCCAGACTACTTTTAGTGTTCAGCTTGAGGGGGGGTTTTTTCCCACTGGATTTTCCCTCTTTTCCTCACTTAGTTTGTTTTTAGCATTGTTTCAGTTGCTTTATTGTACAAGGTGACCTATGGCCTTTGTTTCTAGGGCCCTAGAATTTTATGCATCTATGTTTTCTAACTCTTCCTGAGTATAGCTTAAGGGGGGGTGTTGGACACATTTACCTTCATACTCACTCCTTCGGTAAT
>LPNX010824811.1:230855-340557 GCA_001517045.1 Pseudotsuga menziesii | reverse complement strand
CTTAGGTATTCGAATTCTTCATGGAGTTAAGCTATTGCTATGCATGGAAATTGCAATCCTTTATTGTTTATATAATATACAGAGAGGAAACCTATTTGGTAATTCCAGTTAATTTCCAATTCATGAGTATTTGTTAATAATTCTTTGATGATTTTGATTCTTAGTTCCTAGATCATGTGTAAGAATTAATAGGAAGGAATCTGCACTTACATTCAACCATGTGAGAACACATCCTGCAACCATTATTAAAGGGCTCTGTACTTACATCCACCCATGCGGGAACACATCCTACAACCATGATAGAAGGGCTCTCAACCCTAGGTTGGGGGTCCCTGGTAACTGACCACGTGCCTCCATTCTCCAAGAGAATGGCAATAGCCCTTATATCTGATCAAGTGGGAACACATCCCTCAATCACATCAGAATCACCATGCACTCACATCTGATCATGTAGGAGCACATCCTACAATCATATCATAATGGACCTCAGTCCTAGACCAAGTATTCCCGGTACCTCACCAGAAAGCTCCATTCCAAGAATGGAAATAGCCCTTATATCTGATCATGTAGGAACCAATCCTACAGTCATATTAGAATGGCTCAGCACTCATATCTGACATGGAAGGAACCAATCCTCTCACCATGAAAGAATGGCTCAGACCTTACATCTGACCATGGAAGGAACCAATCCTCTCACCCTGTTAGAATGGCTCATGGACTCATCACTTCCCTTTAAAAGGGGCCTCGATATGGAAAACACCAAGCTTCTCCCTGAAGCACTCAAAATTTACTCTGGCTAATGGTTTCATCAACACATCAGCTATCTGTTCATCTGCCGCAACATACTAGAGCTTCACTACTCCCCTCTGCACCATATCGTTGATATAGTGATACTTGATCTTGATATGCTTCAAGTTGTCATGGAACATCGAGTTCTTCGACAACTTCACACAACTTTGGTTGTCACAATATATGAAAGTAGCATCTAACTGGAGAACAAATAAATTAGACAGTAGGTTCCTCAACCATACTACCTCACAACTAGCTGAACAAGCTGCGATAGACTCTACTTCAGCGATACTCAGTGCCACACAGGATTGCTTCCTACTAAACCAAGAGATCACACCTGATCCCATACATAAGGAACACCCTGAAGTGCTCTTCCTATCGATGGAAATACCTACCCAATCTGAATCAACATAACCCTCCAGGTTAATCTTCTGATTCACATCGTACTTGAGCCCATAATCAATTGTACCCCTCAGGTACCTCAGAATATGCTTTGCAGCAATCAAGTGAACATGTCTCGGATCTATCAGAAACTGGCTCAAGATGTTCACAGCAAAGCTAATCTATGGTCTCGTGTTCATTAGGTACATCAAGGACCCAATGATCTAACGATACATTGTAGCATCAACCGAATCTGATGAAGAATCGCTCAATAGCTTCAGGTTCGATGCCATAGGTGTGGCCATGGATTTGCAATCCATCATCCTGAACCTCTTCAGGATCTCTACTACATACTTCCATGCTTAGAAAATAGTGCATCGACAGGAACATCGCTGGTCTTCTACCTTCAACCTTGAAGCAAAGGTTGGAATCCGCTTTACTCTCAATAAAGCCTAGAGTCATCAATAACCTATTTATCCTGTCATACCATGTTGAACCTTAGGATCTTCTGCAATCACTCCCTCTGAAGCAGAGCATCATACTCCCTCTGTCTTCCATACTCTATGCATTGAAACATTCTGTACTAGAGTGACAACTAGCTTCCTATGCTACTGATATTCTATGTATCCATCTAGGATCACTGGCTACCAAGATCCTCTATATTTGAAAGCGTTCTTCTCACACCCATCTGTGAGCTTTTCATCCTTTATAAACCTTGTAGCAAAGGTTAAGATATTCACCAAGCTTATCATGTATGTGTTATCCCATGGGTGTCTTCTGAGTTTGTACAAGGTCTTCTTTCATTTGCACACATGATTCTGCCTATCGTGTGTCTCAACTCCCACTGGTTGCAAATGTCTCTTCGAATCTTGCCTTGTATCCTATGATGTTTCCATCTACTGCATGATAGAACTACGAACTTCCCTTCATGTATCGATACTACATCCTAGACATAATTCTTCTTGAAATGGTCTTCCCTTTCTTCTTGGAAGGTTCTGCATCAATGATGTTGCTACATTTGTCATATAATTTTTCATCTTGAACTGTCATTACTTGTTCTTCGGAACAACTCTCATTCTTCTTTTCTTGTAGGTGATTATGTATGCGATCTTTCCTACAAGTCAAATTCATTTTCATGGTTAGAGACATTTCATAAGGAATATTCATACTGGCAAATTCTTATGCATAAATATATGATCATGCTACTACTTTTAAACAATAAAACATTCATCCATATCTCACAGAAACTTCTCTAGATTCCTTCCATCTCTACCAGGACATCATTCATATTGTGCGCTAATCCAATATGTCAGCAAAGAGGTCTCATTCTATATAAGTAGCAATGGAGAGTTGTATATCACCATGAGCTACTTACCCATCACATGCATATTAGTAGTATACTATCATTAATGCAAACATCCTATCATGCATAATACATCAACTGAATATAAACAAATGCACAAAAAAACAATGAAATGACAATTGAATACTTATCTTTATTCGTTTCGTGGGTAGACTCCTTCTTGAGCCTTCAGTTTCATCGTCTTCTTCATTCATAATATCATCATTTCTTATCCAAATGCTAAGGTGGATAATAGGTTCTTCAATATTTGAGATTTTCATATTCCTTATTGGTTGAGGAATCTTCTTTGGATGGTGAGAGCTTGATCTTTAGTTTCTCCCATATTTTCTTCTCTTATTATGAGTTGATCTTCTTCTTCTTCCCAGAGTCTATTGAAAGTAATCACTTCCAACTGGTGCATTCCTTAAATGAATGAATCCCATGATCCTGGGATACCATTCAAGGTGGCTGTCACTGCTTCTACATTCTTCACTTCTTCTTTTACCGCTTCAAGTTGTTCTTTGATTTGAGAGACCCTTGTAAAGTATGACTGTATGGTCTCTGCATTCTAGATCTTCATATTCTTCAACTGGTTTCTTAAGGTCATATTCTGATATATGTTCTTCCATTCAAATAACTTGATCAAGGAGTCAAACACCTTCGGTGTCTTTAGGGAAGACACTTGTGGTACAAGTTGATCCATTCTTGAATCAACAATGATCCTCTTGGCCTTGACCAAGTTCTTCAAGTGTAAGGCTTTTAGCCTCATCTCCCTCTGGAACTAGAACCTCTCTACTCATGTGGGTGTCCAATTCATTTTCTTCAAAGAGATCATATACTTCCATGCTTGTAATTTGTCAACTTCACCAAGCTTATCATCAAGATGATGTGATAGATCACTTTTAAATGAGAACCTCAAGTGAAAATAGCAATATATTAGATCTTACCGATTTGAGGTGTTCATCTTGGTTTCGGAGTTGGTTGATCTAGGGTTTGTAAGAGAAACCCTAATTTTAAAAACTTGGAATCTTTTAGATCTTATTATATAGAAATATAGGTCTCTTCAAATGGAGTTGTCCAATGTACTCCTTCTCTGAAAATAGTGGAGGGAAGCTCTCGGAACAAGAAGCCCTAGTTTTCCAATTTCTTCTGCAGAAATGTCTATTACGGTTTCTGTGATATATCTGAAATTACTACTCCTATATGTCTAAAAATTTGTACTAAGGTAACGTCACATGTCCTTGATCCAAAACCATAGGTTTAATCAGAATTGGCTTCACCATTTGGGATTTATGATCCGTTTCCAAAGGTAACCTATTACAGGACTGTTCAAAACAGAAAAGTTGTACGGATGGCCACGTGTCACTGGTTCATCTTCTGAGTCTAAAACTTGGACCACAAAATGTAAATTTCATGAAATTTCTGTACAATCTTCAAGAATTCCATTTGGACCTCTGTATCCAAATATATAGCAATTCTCCCCAGGTGTCCTGTTTAGGGATGAATTCTAGAAGAGGCTGGAACCCTAACTTGGAGGGATCATATCTCCCAGAATATAGTGAATATGAGGATGAATGTTGGATACAGTGTAAATATAGATTTTATCTTCGGCCTTTGCAATTTTCAGATCCTGAGCCTTTGCCAATATCTGGATATAGCGAATGTACCAAAACTTAACAGTTTTAGTGTTTAGGGTTTTCCTAGCTTGGGGTTGTTACCAACTTTTTTGTACCGTAGTTGGGTTACCTGAGGAGCCACCAGTTGATAGACTTGTTCAAAGTCTGATTCCAGTGTATGAGTTGATCTGTCTACTTGTCTAGCCAATATTGGCTAGTCGCTTTTTTATTTGAATAATTTTGACCATGGCCCCATGGGGTTTGTAATAAAATGTGCTAGTAGGATATTTTTGAGTGGTTCAGTCTCCTGAGATGTAGAATCTCAAATAGGATATTCCAGGGAGTTTTTTTCCCCTAAAAATTATGCTTTTCCTTCAGCTGAGTATAATTGACGAGGTTTTCTCCTGCTTCCTCCAAAGCTGGGATGCCCGAAGTTGAATTCTGGGCCTTAGGGGGGTATTAGAGCCCAACTGAGTGTTATAAGCCTACTTGACATTATTTATATAGATCATGGTCATGTCCTAAATCATCTGGACACATAAAAAAAATTGAAAAAATCTTTTTGAACAGTGAATTTTTTTTTTTTTTAAATTTTAAATTTTAAATTACTTTTCCTAAGTTTTTTGGGTTAATTTTTCCATAAATTAAATGGAAAAAACCTGTTCGTGGTAAGTCGGTCATCTGGAATATAAATTTAGTGATTGATGGCTCTAACCTTAAGCCAAAAATCATTCTTGATCAGCCAGCCAGTCAGAACCAACTTTCGGATCAACAACCGGACACATAATGCCTTTTTTCTCAAAAAAAGTCAGTTTTGAGTAAAGAAATGAATTTTTATCAAAAAATGATTATTTTGGAGAAAAATAAAACTCTCCAAATTAATCCAAATTCAGTAAAATAAAAAACTAAATTACATCTCATGGAGCACTTCTGATGATTGGAGTTATCATAACTCAGCTTCAGTCATCATTAAGAGAGCAATTAATTTATTATCAGTTATCAGACATGTCATCTCCAGCTAAAGATGAGATGGAGAGCTCTCATTGGTATGGTGATTTGTTCGAGGTGAATACTGAAGCTTACACCATCAGTAATATTCCCAGACCTAAAAAAGTAGGTTTCTAGACCTAGCAGGCAGCTTTCCCATGTAGCAGGGTGCCTCCTTCAGCAGCTCATGCCCCTCTCTCTCCTGAGGGTTCCTTCCACGCGTGTGGGCTCATATGTGGGTGGATTTCAGTGTTTATGGTTGGAGTGGGGATGCCTTGCCTGGGTGGATGCCTCCCCTCACTCCCGATTCTACAATTTAGGTTTGGACCTTTGTTTGGTGGCCATGCTGGTTAGGGTTTGAGGTTTGGTTTTAGGGTTTTAGCACTCTCTCATTGTATAAATAGAGGCTCTTTCAGCTCTATCAGGGTGGATGATTGATGTAAAAAACCTCTGGTAAAATATTTTAATTCTTGTTGCTCTTATCCAACCTAGTTTGTAATAAAGAAAGGCCTTGGAGGCACGTGAAGTGTGGATCCTGGGTGCATATTTTCTTGCTAATGAGGTGAAATTGTTCTAGTTTCTTTACTTTTGATAATGTGTGGGCATTAATACATGCTTTAGAGAGATTCTATAAGCACATAGGAATAGGTATTTGTAGCTTCAAGTTACCTGCTTATTTCATTTACTTTCAAAACCCCCAAAGAGCATTTTTTTATTCAGCTGTATTTCATACTTTTGAGATTTGATTGGTAAATAATACTTGTTTTAACCCCCATGTTTCCAAGTGTATAATATTGTTTTGCATATCACCTCATTGTACCAAGTAAGAGGCTGAGCTAAGTTGCACATACTCTTCTTGGAGCAAAGCATATGTACCTAGCAGCTGCATGCCATTGGGATCCAAAGTGATTTCAGGGATTCAAGATCCAAGTGGTTCATCTTCTCCATTCACCCTAAAGTCAAATTTTCTCATTATTTTAATTTATGTTGCAAGTAGTATATTCATCTATAAAGTAAATCTTTTGCATCTACTTGCTTCCATTTCTAGATTTTAGAAGTGTTCTTTCTCTTAGATCTAGTTGGTATTTGAAGCAGCACAAGGTTCATATATTTTGCTCAAATGCTAGTTGTATTTTTTTAGTATATTCTATTGTTTAACCCATCATTTTGTAGGTAAATAGCTTGCTGGTTTTTTTTCTCTCTCCATGACAGGTTAAGTGGGAAAACTTGCAAAAAACTAAGGAATTAAGCTGCAAAAAACTTCCCATTGTCCCTCTTCTTAATCCCTTTTCTATCGCCCGCTTTTCTTTGTTTATTTTACGTCTTCTTCATCACTGCCTTGTTAGTACCTTTTTTACCATCCCTTTTTCTCTTTTTGGACAGCCCTAGTGTACCCTAGCTTTCTTCCCTTTTTGCCTCTTTTTTTCCCTAGTTTTTGGGCTTCCTTTAACCTTGTTTTTGGCCATTTATTTTACTTTTTGTTCGCTGTCCCATTTTGCATTTTTTATGACAGCCACTTTTTTCCTCTTTCGCTGTCCCATTTTGCACTTTTTATGACAGCCAATTATTTCCTCTTTCGCTGCCCCATTTTCTTCAATTTTGTTCATCCCTTAGCTTCTTAGTTGCCTTATGTATTCTCCCCTTTCTTTGGTTTTGATTCTTGCTTAGTTTGTTTGCCTTCCTTCTCTCATATTCTATTGTTTCAGCCCTCTTTCCTTTTGTTCTTTTTTACTATCTCCAAACTTCTTCCATTTTCCCTTTTCACGAGTTTAATAAAATATCTCAAAAGTAAAAATACAAGGCACTCTCCTTTTTATAGGTTACAATATTTGTAGAAGTTATTTTACCTTTATTTGAAAAGTCCTTTGAAGGATCAGGTTCCTTAAGGCACATTGTATAAAGTTTAATAAAATATTTTTGTTTGAGTGGGGTTTTTAAGTCCCCACTCTCTTCCTCCCCCATTTGGGAGGCTTGTGTTGTGTGCATGCTTTGATTAGTGCTAGTTTTCATCATTCATTACATCTCATGCTTAGATCATTGATTGTTAATTCATCATTACTAAGTTGATTATTCGGTTTAATTGTTTATCTTTCTAAGTTAATCAACTACTTAAATATCTTGAATCTCACCATAAGGTGGATCAAGAGTGCTCTCTATCGGAGAGTTAAAGAAAGTAATATCATATTGTGCTTGTTTAATCAATTAATAATCCATAAGTAAGACTCTTGAACTTGCAGAAACACAAGTCAAGATCACTCTCTATCGGAGAGCATATTAGATTTGCATAATCCTTGCATTAGCTTCATATAGATTAGCTAAGTCTCTTGAACCACGGTCATAAGACGAGGTCAAGAGTGCTCTCTATTGGAGAGTTTTAATTAATTAACTTAATAAAGTTCACAACTCACACCCCTTTAGTTAATTAACCCCCTTTCCTCCTTGCCGAAGTATTCTTTTATCGATATTATATCAGAATACCCAGAAACGACATTGGATCTGTAAACCCCACAAGAGGAACTTAACTAAAAAATTTCCCCATAACCAACGCACCGCACCGGCGTTGTTCGATAAATATTGAGGAATGTGGGAAAATTCCAAGTATGGGCATCGGGATACCTTATCTAGTCACTGGTAGTTAAGTTATTGAACACTTACCTTTGATCCCAGACAGGTCCGTCATGTCCTCGAATGGAGCGACTGAAGGTATTACCGGTTAGGACATCCAGTTACCATAAGTGAAGATCACAAGCAAAAACTCTTAAAACTTACCAAGAGAACCTGCAAAACCTAACATTCACTGGCATATTTTGGGATTCACATATTTACACTCGAAGCATCTCTGATAAGTCGACTCCATAGGCACTGGTCCTATCTTTTACACATTGTTGATAATCTGGGCCATTTGTTCATCGAATGTTTGATTATAAATCATATCTGTGAATGCTTTATCTATTTTGAAGTTCTCAAATATCTGTTTGTCTTTCAATTTCGGTGATAGCAACGTGGACTTCTTTGTCTTGTGCTCAATTCATCACATTAATCATCTTAAATCAAAATAACTCCTAAACAACACCCATCCGCATATGAAACATCTAAAAATTAACTTAAATATTGAGCCATAGAAAACTCTTTGTTAGGGACTACCCCCCTTGGCTTCGTTAGGAGTTAGCCTAAACGGAGGATCTAGGAGTAGGTGACAGTACCTAGCTCTATGCTTGCCCCCAAGGTCACACCTCTCCCACTTTCTCAAGTGAGGAGACAGCTTTCGGAAGATTTCCGCTGCTGGTGTGCAATTGGTGGACAACAGGGGTAAAACTAGGGTTTGAATTTCCTGGAGTTTAACCCAACCAAAAATCTTGATCCAAGTCTCTAAACTTTGATTTTGATGAGGAGAACAATCCTATGCTGTGCTCACTCAAAAATTCCTCTTCTGTAGAAAGCCCTAATTTTCTCACCGAAAACTGAAAATGCTCGGAATCAAATTCTGCTTTGACAAAAATATGTGCCCTTCAATGGAGAGTTAGCCTAGCATACTTCTTCTAATGGATTGTGGAGAGAGACCCAAAACTTAAGAAGCCCTAGTTTCTGTAGCTATACAATGTCTTCTTCTCAGGTTAGCTCTGATACCATGTTGGAATTTTATCATCTAAGCTAGCATTATGATCTTAGGATCTTTAACTAAGAGAATAACATGCACAACAATAAACACAAGAGACAAGAGACACAAATAATTTTCCTCGAGGAAACCATAAACGAGAAAACCCCAAAACTTCCTCAGAGATAGAATCAGCACCAAAAGTAAAACCCAAAAACATAAAGATGATCTCCCAACAACAGTAGTCTCTTTCTTGTCCCACCAACTTCTCCTCTCACTCGTGCGCCCCAATGATTGAGTGTGTGTGTGTGATAAATAGAGAGACTCACTCTCTATTTATATTCTTTCGTTCACTTGAAACACACTCCAACATGTCGACCTCACTTAACAATTACTTACTAGAGCCGACATCTTAAGGAGTGTCTAATAACCCTAGTGCTCCACAACTTGTGGGGACTTTGCCTCCTCCGACCAACAAGGAGGTTTATCCTTAACACAATGGTCAGGACTATTATGCTAACTTACAATGACTCATAATGACTTACCTAGGGTCGAATTCTCTAGGATAGTCTAATAACCCTAGTGCCCCATAACTGCGGGGACTTTAACCCTTAACCAATAGGAGGGTTACGCACAATGACTTGACATGACTTGTTTACATTATAGAAACTTCCCAGAATAAACATTGGGGTATGACATGACTCAAGTAAATTACAAATACATCCTGGAATAAACATCGGGCTACAATACATAAGAAATACGGATGAATACATTTCGAAGTTACCAAGACATCAACAATGACCCCCTGGTTTATTAGCTACTACTGAAAGGATGCTACAACACCATATTTACCAGCTACTACTGGAAGGAAGCTATGACCCCTTGGTTTATTAGCTACTACTGAAAGGATACTACAACACCCTATTTACCAACTACTACATGAAGGAGGATATGACCCCCTCGTTTATCAGCTTCTACTAAAAGGATGCTACGACACCCTATTTTGTCAGCTACAAATGACAGGATGCTCCTACACCCTATTTACCAAATTCTACTAGAAGGAGGAAACAACCCCCTGCAGGCTTGTTTCCTTCCCTAGCTCCACCCTCCCACCTTAATATGTTTTCTATAATATTCTAGATTTCTTCTCCCTCCATTCTTTGTCACACGCATTGGTCTCTATTTTCTTATTTTCTGGTGTAGACCATGAGACCCTTCTCTCAGTCATACCTCATTGTATAAGTACCTCCATGTTTCCTATGGACACATCTCTTTACTCTGAAAACATACCCTTTCACAATCAGGACCTTTCAAATATGATAGTCACACCTTTTCAATAATCTATGATTAATGATTTTTAATTAAATGATTAATTAAAAACTCCTTGATCACTTCTCATTTGCGAGCTCCCTTCTTCTCTGATCACATGATTCATCAAACCAATGCCTGTCGACTTCCTCTCCTCTATCAGCAGAAATAATCTATCTTCAGACCTTCAGGATTCTATTTTTCTCATGCTTGTGGGCTTCTTTCCCTCCCTTGCAAGATTTCTCTGGGATATCCTCATTGCAGGGTCATTTGTACACATTTATCTCACAAAACACAGAATTCACCTTCCATGTATGAGTTTCATGTTGGACATTATTCTTTACCATTTATGGATGCACCTAAAAATTCATTTCGCAGCTCAGCATAAATTTTTTTGGTGCTTCCACAATCTCCTTCTTGAGAATCAATCTAGGTCGTTGATCTTATGCTCGAATCTCTCTGAACCATTGATCTAGTCTACATATTTCTTGTTGAAATCATATTTCTGCACCAGGTTTCTATTTCAACGATTCCCCACCGTCAATATTCATCGGGTTTCTCCATGAGCATCTATCTTCATATTGCAGGATACGGGATGTAGGATGTAACATTTCCCAAAATCATATCTCGACTTTCTGCAAACTTCTTTTTGCACTTCTTTTTTTGATCCATTCATCTGTTTTGGCAAAATTAACTTCATCTGTTCGATATTTCCATATTGTGGGATGCAGGATGTAACATTTCCCAAAATCATATCTCAAATTTCCACAAACTTCTTTCTTCACTTCTTTTCCGAATCATTGATCTGTTTTAGTGGAACTAACTTTAGGCATCCAATCTCCCCAAATTGCGGGATGTGGGATGCGGGATGCAGGATGTAGTATGTAAAATTTCCTCAAATCGTATGTCGAATTTTTGCAAGCTTCTTTCCGCAACAACAATTCCTCACCATTTATCTTTTGTGGGTGTTTTCATGGCCATCGATTTCCATATTGCAGGATGCGGATTGCAGGTTCATAGAATCTTTAAATGTTACTTCCGCAATTCCCTTTTCACATTTTTCCTTCTGCACCATTGATCTCTTTTGGTGGAACTAATCTCAGCCATCTGATCTTGATCTTTTGTGAAAATTCATCCTCCCACTTATCTTTTGCGGAATTGATCCTCAGTCATTGGATCTCGCGTGGGATGCTTCCTAACTGTTGATTTCAGATTGAATGCGGATCTCACCATGAATTTGCGGATATGCGCGATTTCTTTGTGGAAATCCTATGTGACTATTTCTAATATTTTTGAAGATTTATATACATAGAGAATTTCATCACGCTGCTAATTATAAGGAATTTATAAACACTCTCACAGTTATAGTTTCTCTGAAGAATTTATAAACACTCTCGCAGATATAGTTTCTCTGTTCTATGATTGTTACATATACTCTATCTGTTGTTCATTTCACTCTTTTGTAGTTCCACTCTTCATTTTTATAACAAGCTTTGTCAATATTATTGCATCTCGAACTTTGTTTCATTAACCCTTGTTTGCATCATATTGTCGACACTGTATTGGAAGTCTTCAGATCAGTCATTCATGATGTCTTATCATCCATGTCCTTCTCATCCATTGTATTTATTATAAATGAAATTTTATGACATCATCATTAGGAAACCATCATATTCGATGTCATCATATGTGTCATACCACATCCTCAACTATGCCATGCCATGCCATCACTATCATATTCCATGTCATCATATGTTTCATGCCACATCCTCAACTATTCCATGCCATGCCATCATTACCTTAGTCTTTCACCGAGTTTGTCCCGCCATCATATCCATTGGTTATTCCTTTGTCGTTCATGAACACCTTTGACACAAATGACAACTATATACTCAACAATACCCACCTTTGGCATTGATGGCAGCCTCTAAACATTCTCCCCCTTTGGCAATAAAGACAAAGGATAACCTGTTATGCCAATGTTGTACCTATTTTGATATAGGATTTCTTGTCTTTCTACTTTCTCACAACTCCCCCTATCATCATATCTCCCCTTTAACTGAAATTGGTTATTTAACCAATGTATTATCATTTATCTTAACATTTCCTATTCTTGAGTGATATCTTAATTGATAAATCCATGGACTCCCCCTCTCACTATACTTCCTCTCCTTGGTCAACATTTTTGTGACAGAGTTTACATTCAACATTTTTTTTTCACACTCTTCCATTTTCTATCTAGGATTTTTTTTTAAACTCTATTCCTGCTTCCATATCTAATGGTCTATTCTTCCTGTAATTTAACTAGCTTCCGCTTTTTCCATAATTCGTTAAGCCTGTGCATTTAGATCTTCATATAAAAACCTAACATATACTTCTGGATTCTTTTGGATTTTAGATCTATATTATCAACTGTTGAGAGACCCATAACTTCATATCCTCAACACAGAGATTACTTCAGTTTATTACATAGTTTCTTTGGGAGCTGACTGGAATCTAGCCACCAATCCAACATCTTGCAGCACATCTGGTCTTGTGTTTGTCACATATAGAAAACTTCCAATCATGGATCTAAGCATGGTATGATCTACTTCCAGAGATTCATCATCCTTACTTAACTTGCAACCGGTGACCATAGGAGTACCAACATGTTTGGAATCTTCCATTTTAAACGTTTTCAACATATATTTGGTGTACTTATTTTGAGAGATCAAAATTCCTTTGTCTGTTTGGTAGACTTGCAATCCTAAGAAGAAAGTCGATTCTCCTAACATTGACATTTCAAACTCTTTATTAATATCAAAGGAAAAATCTACACTTAGAATCTTAATATTGCTTCCAAATATGATATCATCCACATAGACAACAACAATGATCATATTTTTATCTTTGATCTTTAGGTAAAGAGTACTTTCAGTGGCTCCTCTTCTAAAACCTTGTTGTTTCAAGTAACTGTCTAGTCTTGAAAAGCATTCTCTTGGAGCTTGCCTGGGACCATAGAGTGCCTTCTTCAGTGTATAGACACAATCTTTGTTCTTTGACAAAAGAAATATTTTATGTTGTTCAATATATACTTCTTATTCTAGTTTACCATCATGAATGCAAACTTGACATCCATTTGATATACTTTGAATTTTTTATGGCATGATAGTGATAAAAGAATTCTAATGGCTTCAAGTCGTGCTACAAGAGAAAAACTTTCTTCAAAATCAATACCTTCCACTTGGGCATACCCTTTACAAACCAATATTTCTTTGTTCCTTATTATTTGTCCATCTTGATCAAACCTGTTTTTGAAAATCCATCTAGTTCCTACCATGTTTTTATATCTTCATGTCTTGGCACAAGTTCCCATGTATCATTTTTCTCAATCTGATCTAGTTCTTCATTCATGACTTTGACCCATTCATCACTTTTGCTAGCTTCTGTAAAGTTCTTGGGTTCTACTATTGAGAGTATGGCTTGTTATGACTCCAACATTTTAATTTGTATCATGTTACTTCATACTTTCTCTTATGTCATCCATACACCAACCTTGATCACCCATCATCTTTGAAGAAGATAGTTTTCAATATACTTCAACATTAGATACCAATTAAATTTTTCTTAGATACCAATTGGAATTTCCTGTCTTTAAATGCCCTTGAATATATGATCCTTTCTAATGTTATTTTCAGGCTTTTCTTTAAATCATGAGATATCTTTTAGGAAACGTTCCCACAGTCATCACTACATCCTTCCTCATCACCTTAATTTTTATCGGTGTATCCTTTTACATATCCATATTGTTTTTCCTTATAATGGATGCCATTTTATTCATGGCATAATTATGTTCATAGTCATCTTTGGAGACCTCACTAGTGTTTGAAATATTTATTTCTTCTATATCTTTGGATTCTTCCTTTCTTCTCCATATTTTTCCAAGAGGTACTCTGCTTACTGGTTTTTTATTTCTTTCTTCCTTGGTTTTCATCCTCCATACCTTTTTCTAAGTTTCCTGGGAAGATATGCATGTAATATTCTTGAAATATTTTGCAAAGTGTCTAATACTATGACATATGAAAAAAATAATCCTTTTCCATTATAGATGTTGGTGTCTTCTTTCCTTATCACCCCTTCATCTTCTTTTTTGATTCTACAATCATCATCCTTGTGACCAAACTTGTGACAACAATGAAATATCCATAGAATCTATGTTTGGAGAATATTTGGTTTTTCTACTTGTAATGACTCATTTATTTTGCATGTCTTCTAATATTTTTCATCTTGGGAGGATGAGCATAATTATGATAACTCGACTTCATTTCCTTGAGATTCTTCTGCTACCTTGGTGTGTCTTTGTAGGCATCATGTTGAAATTTAACATTTTCAACATTTTCATGGAAGATGGAGCTTGATCCTTTATGATTATATTCAAGACCTATTTTATCCCTGGGGGATATTTGTAAGCTGAGAAATTTATTAAGAGATTTAGTACTTTCCTTGAACTTCTCACTAATAGTCAGCTGATCTTTTAGCTTCTTTACTTCTTCCTTGAATTCAGCAACTTCTTATTCTAAGATCTTGACCTCTTCCATATTAGCCAACACTTGTTGTCTTGAATTTTGTAGCTCTTCTTGGAGGGTTTTCACTTCTTCTCTTCTTGATATTTTGACCATTTTTATTTGAAGACTTTGTCCTTTTTCCTACATTTTTCAAGTTCATCTGCAGCTGCCATGTATTGGGATTCTATGTCCACTTCTAATTCCTCATTTGAGTTTGTTGTCCCTATAAATAAATTTTCTTCATCTTCACTTATCTTTTCATATTCACTAAGATCCTCAAGAATAGCAAGTCTCCCTTCTACTCTTTACTCAACTCAGTAGAGATCTTTTATCTTGTCCCAAAGTTCCTTTGAAGAGTTACATTTCACCTATCTTCTCTTTGACATCATCAGGTAATCCATCAAGGATTGAAGCCATTTCAATTGAGTTACTTTTCTTATATTTCTTTTGAGCTGTAGTCCTTATCCTCTTTGGTGGGAAGTAATCAATGATCATTGAATTCCATACATAATGTCCCAATTCCTTTAGATAAATTTTCATTCTTCTACTCCAAAATATGTATCCTTATTTTCTAAGTATTGGAGATCTATTTACTGTGTAAATCTCTTCTTGTTGATCCATATTGGTTTTAATAGGATCTTCCTTCCAGTGGTTAAATTGTAGTGAAGGAACCCGCTCTGATACCAATTGTTGGTTTATTGGTCAATACTGAGAGGGGGGGGGGATGAATCAATATTGATATATTTTTACTAATTAAACCAGTTTTTAAATATATCATTAAAACACATAACAACAAGAATACACATAACACAATTTTAACATGGAATCCCAATAGGGTAAACCACCAATACGTCCTATTACTGCAAAATTGTTATTTACAAATAGTTTTTCCTACTGCTACAGACAAGGATGGTATCACAACCTATTTACCAGAAACTACTAGAAAGAGTCTACGACCCCCTGTTTTATTGGCTACTACTAAAAGGATGCTACAACACCCTATTTACCAGCTACTACTAGAAGGAGGCTATGACCCCCTCGTTTATCAGGTACTACTGAAAGGATGCTACAGCACCTTATTTCCCAGCTACTACTGGAAGGAGGATATGACCCCCTGGTTTATAAGCTACTACTGAAAGGATGCTATGACACCCTATTTTGTCAGCTAATAATGACAGGATGCTCCTACACCCTATTTACTAGGTTCTACTAGAAGGAGGAAACAATCCCCTGCATGCGTGTTGCCTGCCTTAGCGCCACTGTGCCATCCTAATATGTTTTCTGTAATATGCTAGATTTATTCTCCTTCCATTCTCTGTCACACCCACTTGTCTATGTTTCTTATTTTCTGATGTATACCATGAGACCCTTCTCTCACTCATACCTCAGTGTATACGTAACTTCATGTTTCCTATGGACGCGTCTCTTTATTTTGGAAACATGCCCTTTCACAATCATGCCCTTTCAAATTTTATAGTCACATCTTTTCAAGAATATATGATTAACGATTTTTAATTAAATAATTAATTAAAAAAAATTGATCACTTATGATCTATGATCTCCCTTCTTCTTTGATCGTAGGATTCATCAAACCAGATCCTGTGGACTTCCTCTCCTCTATCAGTGGGAATACTCTATCTTCAGACCTTCAAGATTCTCTTTTTCTCACTCATGTGGGCTTCTTCTCTCCTCTGCGAGCTCTCTACTGGTTATCCTCATCACAGGCTCATCTATACACGTTTATCTCACAAAACACGGGTTTCACCTTCCATATATAAGTTTTATGTTGGAAATTCTTCTTTACCATTTATGGAAACACCTTAGAGTTTATTTTTGTAGCTCAGCTTAATGTTTTCTAGTGCTTCCTCAATATCCTTCTCTAGAATCAATCTAGGTCATTGATCCTATGATCAAATATATTTGGACCATTGATCTACTCTACATATTTCCTCTTGAAATTGTATTTCCACACAAGGTTTCTATTTCAATGATTCCCCATTGCTTATCTTCATTGATATTCTCCACGAGCGTTGATCTTTAGTTTGTAGGATGTGGGATGCAGGATGTAACATTTCCCAAAATCGTATCTCAACTTTCCACAAACTACTTTCTGCACTTCTTTTTCTGATTCGTTGATATGTTCTAGTGGAACTAACTTCAGCCATCCGATCTCTCCATATTGTAGGATTTGAGATGTAACATTTCCCAAAATCGTATCTTGACTTTCCACAGACTTCTTTCCGCACTTAGTTTTTGAACTGTTGATATGTTTTAGGGGAACTAACTTCAGCTATCCAATCTCTCAAGATTGCAGGATGTGGGATACGGGATGAGATATATGGTATGTAACATTTCCTCAAATTGTATCTCAACTTTCCACAAGATTCTTTCCATAACAACAATTCTGAACCATTGATTTTTTGCAGGTGTTTTCCTAACCATCTATTTCTATATTGCGGGATGCAGATTATAGGTTCATAAAATATTTAAACATTATTTCCACAATTCCCTTTCCACATTTTCCCTTCTGCACTGTTGATCTCTTTTGGCAGAACTTATCTCAGCCATCGAATCTTGATCTTTTGCGGAACTTCATCCTCCTGCCTATATTTTGTGGAACTAATCCTTATCTATTGGATTTCATGCAGGATGCTTCCTGGCCATCGATTTCAGATCGAATGCAGATCTCACCATGACTTTGCGAATCTACACGATTTCTTTGTAGAAATCCTCTACAGCTATTTCTAACAGTTTTGAATATTTATATACACAGAGAATTTCATCATGTTGCTGATTATAAGGAATTTATAAACACTCTCGCAGATATAGTTTCTCTGAAGAATTTATAAATAATATTGCATATATAATTTCTATGTTCTTCGATTGTTACATATACTCTATCTCATGTTCATTTCACTCTTCTACAGTTCCACTCTTCATTTTTCTAACCAGATTTGTCATTCATATTGTATCTCGACCTTTGTTTCATTAACCCTTGTTTACATCATACTGTCGACAATGTCTTGGAAGTATTCTAATTAGTCATTCATGTTGTCTTATCATCCATGTCCATCTCATCCATTATATTTGTTATAAATGAACTTTTATGACATCATCATTAGGACACCATCATATTCCATGTCATCATATGTGTCATGCCACATCCTCAACTATGTTATGCCATGCCATCACCATCATATTCCATGTCATCATAAGTGTCATGCCACATCCTTAACTATGCCATGCCATGACTACTCTAGTATTTCACTTAGCCTGTCCTTCCATCATATCCACTAGTTATTCCTTTGTCATTCATGAACACCTTTGAAATCAATGAAAACTATATACTCAACAATTTCTAGGAGAAGATTTGCAAGTGATTGTTCCTCCACTAAGTAGAGTCTTTCGGATGCAAAAACAATCCACCAAAGGTACAAGGCTATATAAATAGGTCCTGTTGTTGATGTGGATGCAAGAAAACCAAGGCTTGTAGAAACGTGGAAATTTCCCATGTCCTGGAATTGAATCATTCAACTCCTCTTGAGTAGTTGTGACACCATTTATATCTGGTACATTTGAATAAATATATATTTGTAATTACTATTTGATTGCCTCAGTTTAGTAGGCAAGTTTGATGTTATTAAGGTTCTCACTTCTTTGTAGACTCATTTTTTTAGCCTGATATGGGTCAACATGTTGAGGTCCATGCTAAGTCTTGTATACCATGCTGAATTTCTAAATCAGCAAAATTTACACAAAGGTTGTACACAGTGCATAGTACCTATTTTGGCATGGCCTTGGGAATCTACAAGCATGGACATGTTTTCAATATTTTCGCAGAAATAAACATCACAATGATCATGCATTTGTTTTTGTGAAATGCTTTACAATGTTAATTGTTTTTTACCCTCATCCATAGTCTTTTGTTGTGACTATTGGTTTGTAATTCAGTTTTTGAAAGATCTGTGGTCTATTCTTTATAGCTTTCCAGCTCTATTGATTTTCTATAGTCTGACGATAAAATAGAGGTTTTCAATCTCATTCTTGTCAATCTCCTTCTTATGTATACTCATTCTCATCCTTTCATATGGGAAGAAAACTTTCCCTTTATTCAGCATGCCTATAATAGAACCAGTTACAACACAACAAGCCATAGCCCCTTTTAATCTTGTCTTGGTTTTTATCCCATCTTCTCCTCACCTATTCCTTTTGTGGACTCTCCTTTCCCACTTGTGAGATGAAATTATCCTTTCCCATCTCTTGTAAAGTTATAACAAGTATACTACTTGTCACTCTACCAAGTTATCCTCTTGGTATACTCTTCTTCTTCTGGTTCTCTATAGTAGAACCTTTTCTAGAGCACTCCTTGCTCCTCAACTTCTCAAAGTTGTCAGGATTTTTCTTCCTCAACTACTCATCTCCTTAAGAACTTCATTGTTCACTTCTTCTTTCTCATCAATCTTAATTTGTTGTAGTTTTTGTCACATTTCCTTCATCTAATATCTCTATGTGGTATTCTTTCTTTGCCATAGCTTCACAGCTGTAATTGCTGCCATTAGTCATCCTTTGAGTCAAGTTCAACTAAATTTTGAATTTATCCAGTCCTATATGAAACCCAATCAACATATTAAAGCCACCTACACACCCAAATATATGTGTATTTATATGTATGTATTTTTCTTCTTTTAATTGAGAAAAAAGAAGTAGGAAATGTTAGGAAGATGTGTCTACCTTCTAGTGGGGCCTAGGAAAAAAATACAAAGGAAAAAAGGAAAATAAAAAAACAATAGCCTACCTAAACCTTAAACTTTCCTTCTTAAAATACTTCCTTATGTTTCTTATCTCATTTCACTTCTCGAAACTTACATTGGATTGTTTGGACTCTAGAGATGAAGAAAACCCTACCTGGAAGCCTACCGATCTGTTGTAAATGCATAAATAGTTTCCTTTTATAGAATTTTTATTTAATGTACTAGAACATCGTGATCCATTTGGATAATTAAAGGGACCATAATCCAAACATAATTTTGAATCACTAGACAAAGAAATCTTGATCCTGGATTAGACTTTCAGGAAATTAACATAGCAATATGTTAGTTCTATCAATGCAACTGGGGATTCCTAAGAAACCATTAATACGGAGTCTTCTACAATTCTGGAAAAAGAGTGTTTCCTTGTACTCATGTATAGCTAGGGTACCCTCCTGCAAGGTCAAATTTTCTTTAGATAAAGAATCCACATTTGTGTTGAATTCTTTATATATATGAGTTAAAAAAATAAACTCAAATGTAGTTATTACCTCCTTCACTTGATACATAATAGGAACAAGTCCCAGATTTCTAATGCTTGTCTATTGGTTTTTACTAGTATATCATGAGTTTTGATTCTCCATAAGCTTGAATATGATTTAATCATTCCTCCTCTACATTGATGAAAGAGTACAAGGAGTCTATGATTGTTACTATGATTTTACTTTTGTTACTTCTATGATTGTTGCTACTATGTTGAACACTCTTCCATGATGGAATGTATCAACACTAGCAGTGTTTTACTACTGGAATCCTCCATTAAACCTCCAAGTGTCAAGAAACTCCTAAACATGCCCATAAGGTATGTAAAGAAGGTGGAAAGAATTGATTAAGAATCCCTAAGTTCGTTCTAGATGTAGAAATCCCTCCACAAAATCGAGGATGAAACAATGTATTCACTAAAATAGTGGGTCTCTAACTTAAATAGGCCTTAAACTTCTCCAAATTGCTAGTTATCTCACCAAAATTTTGAACAGAAGTGCTCCTATGCTGAACGTTCATCCAAAAGGATGGATGATTAATCCATCAGAATACTCTTTATGTTCCTAGAACTACTGATATGGCCTAGGTGGTGGTGGGGGGATGTGTTTGTAATTGAGATCAGAATTGCAGTTTTGTTGCATTTGTGTCTGATTTTGAGTTTCGCTTAGTGAAATATTTGTTAAGAGTTTCATAGGTGGAAAGAAATGAAACTATAACTTGGAATCAAGGGTACAATATTTAAAAGTAACCTTATGATGTATTTGAGAAGAAATTGGATGTTATGTTAGCATGAAGATCCAAGTGAAAACACAGGTGGCATGAATTGAATAAAATGAGTGGACATGAATAAAAAGATAATTTGTCAGCAAGAAATCTTCCAAACCCTATTTATCTTAAGTGCTGGGAAGGATAAAAAAAACTGAGGTGATAACCTTGACGTGGTTAAATAGTCTTTTGTGGATGTGAAAAAATTGACATTGGCACTTTGAGGTTTCTTATATTTCTTGGTTCCTAATAGATTTGAGGTTAAGATGGATTTATGCCTATGTAGTGTCAATACATGAATAGGATTGGCAATGGGATTGTGAACAGGACAAGAAATGATTTTCCTAGCGATGTTTCTTGTAACATAGGATGGATGTGACTCAATCAAAAAATATTATGGAATTTTAAATCTGTTTGGTAATATTAATAATAGGAAATTTAAGGTCTCTAATGTTGTGGAAATGAATAAATGCCATGATTTATTTTTTGGTCAAATAAACTAAAGCTTTGTAAGGGAAATAAAATCCCCCCAAAAGTAATTGCCAATCTAGAAAGTATTAACCTCAATGTCATGAAATTATTTGAGGGAAACATCAAGGTTGGAATCTTAGGTTTTTCTTTTTAATATTTTTTCTTCATTCTTAATAGATACGGGTTTAAGAATTATCTATATCAATGCAGTGTCAAGACATGAATGAAAATGAGAACCAGAATGGGAAAAAGAAATGGGTCTCCTGCTTAGGTTTCTGTTGTCATAGGTTGTATATGACTTGGTAAATAAATTTTAAGAAACCCAAAACTGTTTATTAGCACAATTCATAACATAAATTCTAGACCTCATATCTCTAAGATTGTGGAAACTGACTAATTTCATATTTTATATTTTTTTGGCTTAATAAACAAGAGGCTTGTGAAATCGTCCAAAAAGCACTTACTATTGGTGAAAAAAAAAAAGCAAAAAGATGCTCATCAAATAAAACAACACTAACCATACAAAATTATATTTTGGAATTATGTGTTCATTCCACACTAATGGTATTATGGAGTGTTCCATATGTGACTTTGAAACTCAACTGCTCACTAACAAATACCTACTAGTCTTGACGATTGTTGAAATAAACTTGTGCTATCTTTCTTTTTTGGCCTAACAAACCAAAGGCCTTAAAGAACCTAACAAGACAAAGGCCTTAAAGAGAAATAAAACACTAAGATATATATATTTGAAGTATGAGTACATTCAACCCAATACTAGTATTATATGATGTACTTAAATATGTTCCAGATGTAACGTAATCAATAAACCCTACCAATTTTCTAGCAAAATTCATATCAGAACTTCTATAACACAGATATATGAGATTGTGGAAAAGGATGAATGCCATATTCTCTCTTTGGGTCCAATTAACCAAAAGGATTGAAAGGAAAAAACAATTTGCCCTCCCTCCAATTTGATCTGTTGTTTACTTTTAGATTTAAATTTCCATTTTGGAAAATATAGACTAGAAATATCATTATCAAATCAAATGATCCTTAAACATTGTAAGCAGATAGATCCAGACTGATATGAGCAGAGTTGTAGGCAAATTGAATATGAAGATTGAGAATTTGTGAGCAGCTGGTGTGGGACTCCTAACCCAGAAGGAAAACATGAGCTCCTAATAAGAATGGATCTATGATTGAGCCAGGTTATGTTCCAACTTAGAATAAAAAATGACTACTGTAACAGCCCGATTTTGACCCCGTTGCATTAATGTATGTGATGTAAATATTATATCAAATCATGACAAGGAGATCAAGGCCAAAGGCCTGTCACTGATTGATATTTGGATATAGGTGATCATGGTTGATTCCTATGGTTTATGTGCTAAGTCAAGCACGTTTCTAAACATCATGTAAATATGCAAATTAATGAAAAAATCCACAGTCAACTATGTCAATGCAATGAATAATGAGATGGAGGCATGATTTTCATAAGGATAAGAGGGTGGGAATATTAACCTTGAACCTATTTGGGGAAAAGCCATGAGTCATGGGGAGAACCCATCAGAACTGTCAACTACCCTCTTTCTTGCCTTTTCTTCCTAACCGTTTATTCTGCCAGAAAGTGGTTGACGCAGTTATTTCTTGGAAGGGGAAGAATATGGGAAATTTTGAATGAGCCAGAGAGCCTAGTTTCTGGAGTGTTGTGTTTTTCTTGCAGGGACAAGAAAACACCAGAACCGTATTTCAGTCTGATCCATGCGTTCACTCTTGGTTTTCCTACTCTCACATTTTGAGAGTTGCAGGACGTTCTAGCTCATTCATTCATTTCTATCATTCATTCACCACCTTCACTCCCCGGTCATCATGTGGAGGCGGTAGAACAATGGAGCTTTTTCTGTGTATGTATCATTCACATTTTGCGAGTGTGGTTTTCCTTGACATTGTGCTATTTGATGTGTTGCAGTGTTATCCTAAACTAAAGAGCGTATGAGACCCTGTTACTTGTGTTCAGAGTAAGCCTGTGATGTAGAGACTCCCTGTTGTTGTTGTGTTTTGAACCTTGGTTCGGGTCTAAATGTGGGAAATACTTAGGAATGGGAGAGACATAGAATGTGCTTGATAAACCTGGTGTGTACCCTCATAGTAAGATAAGAGTGGTTGGTGAACTTTCCATGCACATCCTGAAGAGCACTAGAAGGGAAGGTGTAACCTAAGGCACTGTGAAGCAGAGAAGGGAACACTTCCTTGTGTTGGGTGTGTAGGCAGATGGGGATCCAGTCCAGATAGATCTTGTGAAGGTGTCCTTAGCTCTGTAGATGAGCTCACTAGCTTAGCAGTTCTTCCTTCCCATTTCCTTAGAATCCTGATAAACCAAACTAGACAGATGGCTTGGCTAGTATCCTGTTAAACCCATATGTTGGCTTGGATGTGTTTGTTGCACCTGACCTTGTGAGTAACCTTTGGATAGACTGTATGTTAAACCCAACTGTGGATGCTAGCTTGGATAGGTAGCCTGATAAACCTAACAGTGATATGGCTTGATTGTGTACAGTCTGTTAAACCCATCTGTTGGCTTGAATGGTCCTTAAGGTGAAAGTTGGATTGACTGTGAACACTTTGTAAAACCCAACTATGAGATGGCTTGGCTGAGTGGCCAGTGAAACCCATATGTGGGATGTTTTTCCTTACATCCTGTGAAACCCAACTATGTTGGCTTGGCTAAGTTTGATTTCATCCTTGGCTATGTATGTGTTTGCTAGTGTTCCCTTATCCCTGTAGGAAATCATGCCCAACTCGGCAATGGCAATGTTGCTGAGATAGTAAGGAGCACACTAGCCTATGGTTGGGTGGAACGTTACAGTGACATAGCTGGTTGCAAGACAAGCTTTCTTCAAGATAAGTGTTCTTGTCTACATAATTCTTTGTAACTATAATTCTTGCATTGTATTTGCTTGATGGAATGTGATGAACATGTTTCTAGGTTGAGTTATGCATTGTTCCCTGAATAAATACAATTATAGGAATCTATGTATGTTTTTCCTTCAATGCATTTTACTAAATTACAGGGTAGATTGGCTAGTTTGGTAATGGTCTGGATGATCAGATCGATCCAAGAATTCAGTTGAAAAGTTTGGTTTTCTGCTAGAAATCCTCATTTGTGCAGTTTGTGGGATTAAGGATTTTGTGGGCTGCGGGATGTAGAACACCATTTCGCAGATTTTGGTTTCTACGGATTTCCCTTCCGCAACTTGCGGGATGCGGGATGTGGGATGTGAGATCATGGTGTTACAATTTCAATATTAACAATCCTGCAAGTTAGGTTTTCCACACCGTCGATCTTTGTGGGACGGTTCTCTGTTGTTGATATGTTTTCAATGCGGGATGCACAATGTGGGTTGCAGAAAGTGATATTGCAATTTTTGTAACTTTTCAACCCTGCAACTCAGGATTTCCACATTGTCGATATTTGTGGGTGAATTATGAACCTTTCATTTGGATCTAGTCTATGGGATTGTTTACGATTGTTGATTTCTGTCGCGTTTCTCTCTGCTGTTTGATCTCCTCTGAGATATTTCCTTGCATATTATCGAAATGACCTATGGAATACGGGAGGGAGAGTGACAGTGTTGGAAATGTTGAGATGTGGTTCATGACCATGCCCTGTGTTTCGATGAATAGTGAAGGTTCTTGATGAAAATTTTAATTCGGCATGATAATTTGGTATGGGTATGTGACAACATGGTATCAAAGCTATGGGTTGTAGCATTGGGCTTGGATGGGCCAAGAATCAATTAACCAAAGCTGTTGGTTATAGCATTGGGCCTAGATAGGCCAAGAATCAATTAACCAAAGTTGTTGGTTATAGCATTGGGCCTAGATAGGCCAGGTGACAGTAACTAAAGGGATTTGATTTTGAATTAATGTGTGTCTAACAAATGGTGTTGATAACACATTTTCCTCAGTCATACTATATTTTGGAAGAGTAAGTTGTGGTACAACCATCAGAACCCATGATAGATATGATGCCCATGACTCCTACGAGCATGCATGAGATGCCATGGGGGAAACTGTACGAGTTGGAAATGATGACATAGATTCTAATGGAAGGAGATTCCAAGAGACACTGTTGAATATTGTAACCACTATGAGAATCCTTATTAAATCTCAGGAAGAGAAGCATCAGTTGAATGCTGCTATGCTAGAGAGTTTGATAGAATTGCAAAGAGAGATAGACTCTGGACAGGGTACAGTAAGACTTGAAGGAAGTAAGAACAATACCAGAAGAAGAATAAGTATTGCTAGTACATCATTTGATTCAGAAGAATCAAGTGGGGATTCAAGCTCTTCTTCTCGCAAGGGAAAGAGGAAGAGGCCCCATAGAGATCACTCTTGGGATGAATTTAAGAAGGAAAAACCTCCTACGTTTGATGGTAAGGTGAAGACTGGACAAGAAGATGAAGCTTGGATTCTTGGAATAAATAAGTACTTCAAAGTTCAGGATTATTCGGGGAATATGAAGGAAAGGGTTTCCATATTCAGTTTGAATGGAATGGCATCCATTAGGTGGGATAACTTCAAGCAAGTAAGAAGGATCAGTGAAAGGATACTTAAGTGGAAACGATTCTAGAAGTATATCAAGCAGAAACACCTCTATGACAAATACTATGATGAGAAGATCAAAGGATTCCATGGGCTGAGATTGGGATAGTAAACCATGGAATAGTATGCAAATAAGTTCTTGGAATTTTTAAGGTATGTCAGGTACATCAACAATGAAAGAGTGAAAATCCAGTGTTTCCTGAGTGGATTGCCTCAGTATTACAAAGACAGAATCAAGTTTTATGAACCTAGAACTCTTGAAGAAGAAATACAGAATGCTAAGTATTGCTATGGGAAAAGAAAAGGGAAACCTGATTACCATAAGTCATGGAAGGACAAGAAGAATGAGAAGTTTGACCAAAGGAAGAAATGTTTCAAACCTTCTAGCTTCAATAATTAGAAGAAGCAACCATCACAAGATGAGAAGTAGTCAGCCAAAGTGATGGGAGAGAAACCAAGAGATCCACAGCAGAACAGAGAACCTTTCCAATGTTGGAGATGTGGAGGACCCCACATGCATAGGAATTGTCCACTCAAGAATGAGAATGCAATTCCAGCTTACAACATTCAAGAAGCAGAAAATGTGGGTCATGTAGCAAGGGTCGTCCCTAGGATTTATGCAGCACTAGAGGACCACCAGGAAGATCTCCAATCAACTATTGTTGAAGTTGCAGGTAAGATTGTTGAGCAATTTGTTTCTATCTTGATTGAACCTAGTTCTACTCAGAGTTACGTTACTCCTAGAGTAGTGGAGATTTGTTCCTTTATGAAAGTAAAGCATAGCAAATATTTGTTAGTTCAGCTAGCTAATAGAACTAAGAGAAAGGTTAGTGAAGTGGTGGAGAAATGTCCAATGGTTATGAATGGATTGGCCACTTGTGTAGAACTGAATGTTATACCCCCTGGTTCATATGATGTACTCAATGGAATGGATTGGTTAGAAGCTCACAGAGTAAAGCTTGATTTTTATAAAAAGGATTTTGAGTGTCTAGATGAAGAAGGAAACCCAAGGATTGTGAAAGGCATTCTAGAGTTGATTTCTGTGAGGCAGGTTTCAGCAACGCAGTTGAAGAAGTTCTATAGGAAAGGTTGTCAGTTGTATGCAGCTCATATTTTGGAGGCAATAGAGAGTGAAAATCCTAGGTTGGAGGACTTTCATGTGTTGCAGGAATTCAGGGATGTGTTTCCTGATCAGATTCTAGGGCTTCCTCCAAAGAGGGACATTTATTTCACAATTGAACTTGTGCTAGGAGTAGCACTAGTGTCTAAGACACCCTACAGAATGAGCACACCAGAAATGTTAGAGATAAAAGATGCAGCTGCAAGAGTTGTTGGAAAAGAAGTATATCAGACCCAGTGTGTCTCCTTGGGCAGCACCAGTTCTGTTTGTAAAGAAGAAAGATGGTACACTCAGGTTGTGTATTGATTACAGATAGTTGAACAAAGTCACAGTGAAGAATAAATACCCTTTTCCTAGGATTGATGATCTCTTTGAACAAATGAGAGGAGAAAGGGTATTTTCCAAGATTGACTTGAGGTCTGGTTACCATCAGGTAATAATAAAGGATGAATACATTCATAAAAAAGCCTTTATAACAAGGTATGGACATTATGAGTTTGTATTGGTACCATTTGGTCTCACAAATTCACCAACTACATTTATGTGCCTTATGAACAACATCTTCATCAGGTATTTGGACAAGTTTGTTCTTTTTTTCCTTGAAGACATTCTTGTTTATTCCAAGAATGATGAAGAGAATGAAGATCATTTGAGATTGACATTGGAATTTCTCAGGCAGCATCAGTTGTATGCAATGCTGAGAAAGTGTGACTTCTATAGAGATATAATTCAATATTTGGGTCACATTATCTTAGAAGAGGGTATATCTGTGGACCTTGAAAAGATAGAAGCCATTATGAATTTCCCTACTGCAAGAAATGTGAAAAATGTGAGATATTTTATGGGACTTGTAGGATACTACAAGAGATTCATTAAAGGATTCTCCAAGGTTGCACATGCCATAACTTCTTTGCAAAAGAAGGGGATAAAGTTTGAATGGACATTAATGTGTGAAGAAGGCTTCCAGTAGTTGAAGAATATTCTCACCAGTGCACTAGTATTGAAAGTTGCAGACCCAAAGAAATATTTTGTGGTGTGTACCGATGCATGTGGTCAAGAGCTTGGCGGAGTTCTTATGCAAGACAACCATGTTATATGTTATGAGTCAAGAAAGTTGAAGGAGCATGAGAAGAACTTCGCTACTCATGATCTAGAGCTTGCAGACATAGTACATTCTCTCAATATGTGGATGCATTACTTGATGGGAAAAATACTCGAGCTGAGGACAGGCCATTGTGGTCTGAAGTATTTGTTCGATCAGCCTACTCTGAATGCTAGGAAATAAATATGGCTGGAGTTTTTATGTGAATTTGATTTTGAAATCGAACACATAAAAGGAAAAGAGAGCAAGGTAGTTGATGCACTCAGTAGGAAGGTGCAAGAAATGCATGTGGTATCTCTTAGTACTTTCCAATCAGATTTGAGGCAACAGATTGTTAATCATACTGCTAGAGATGAAATGTATGTGTAAGTAAAAGACAAATTGTAGTAGCAAAGTCTTGAGAAGAAGTATGAGGGATATAAGTTATAAGTTGGAAGAAGATGGACTTATTTCTTATAAAGGAAGAATTTACATTCCAAATGTAGCATATATGAGGAGATTTGTTATGGATGAGATCCATCAAGCTCCGTATTCTGGTCACCTAGGATATTAGAAGACAATTGCTACAGCCAGAAAGCAGTATTTCTGGTCAGGAATGAAAAGGGACTTGGCTGAGTATATTTCAAGATGCATGAAATGTCAGTAGGTAAAGGTTGAGCATCAACACCCTACACGTTTGTTACAGCCTTTGCCAGTTCTAGAATGGAAATGGGAAGTTATTTCCATGTATTTTATTACAAAATTGCCAATGACCTGGAGACAACATGATTCCATCATGGTTGTGGTGGACAAGTTGACAAAGGCAGCACATTTTATACTAGTTAAGTCCAGGCATAATACTGATGACATTGCAAAGATCTTCATAAAGGATATTTTCAAATTGCATGGATTGCCTAAGGTAGTAGTCTCTGACAGAGATGTCAAGTTCACTTCCAATTTTTGGAAAGGTTTGTTTGTAGACTTGGGTACAAATCTCAACTTCAGCATTGCGTACCATCCTCATACTGATGGTCAGATAGAGAGAGTTAACCAAGTGGGAAGATTATTTACACTTGGTAGAGTTTGCTTATAATAATGGACAGCAATCATCCTTGGGGATGAGTCCGTATGAATATTTGTATGGCAGAAGGTGTAGGACACCAGTGACTTGGGATAATCTAGTGAACACTATTGTGGTTGGTCTAGATTTGCTCAAGGACATGGAGTAAGAGGTTGTAAAGATCAGGCAGAATCTGAAATTAGCCCAGGACAGATAGAAAATCAATGCTAATAAGCATAGGGTGAACTGAGAGTTCAATATCAGGGATCATGTTTACCTCAGAGTGAGGGCAAGGAAGAGTTCCTTGAAGCATGGAATTTGTGCGAAGTTGGCACCTAGATATTATGGGTCATTTGAAGTGCTTGAAAGAATAGGGCCAGTTGCATATAGACTTGCATTTCTTGCTAGCACTAGAGCTCATACTATTTTTCATGTTTATTTTCTTAAGAAATATGTACATGATCCTAACCATGTGATAAATTGGGATGTGATTCAGGTGGAACTTGAGGGAGAGTTTTGAATCGAGCCAACACACATCCTTGATAGGAAGGTCACCATGCTCTAGAATCGATCCATAGGGTATTTAAAGGTGCAATGGGAGCACTACAGTCCTATAGAGGCTATGTGGGAGTTAGAGGATGCCATGCAATTGGCACATCCATTTTTGTTCAATTTTGCGGAGCACATAGGTGGTACCAGTGTAGAATTTTTTGTTCAAGTTTTGTAAAGCACTAAGGATAGTGCTATTGAAGCGGGAGGGGAATGTAACACCCCATTTTTGACCCCGTTGCATTAATGTATGCGATGTAAATATAATATTGAATCATGAAAAGGATCTCAAGGCCAAGGCCCTATCATTGATTGATGTTTGGATATAGGTGATCATGGTTGATGCCTATGGTTTATGTGCTAAGTCAAGAACATTTGTAAACATCATGTAAATATGAAAATTAATGAAACAATCCACAGCTAGCTATGTCAATGTAACGAATAATGAGATGGGGGCAAGATTTTCCTAAGGATAAGGGGGTTGGAATGTTAACCTTGAACTTGTTTGGGGAAAAGCCATGTGTCATGGGGAGAACCCATCAAAACTATCAACTACCCTCTTTCTTGTCTTTTATTCCTCACCATTTATTCTTCTAGAAAGTGGTTGAGGTAGTTATTGCTTGTAAGGAGAAGAGTATGGGAAATTTCGAATGGGGAAGAGCACCCCATTCTAGAGTGTCATGTTTTGCTTCCAGGGACAAGAAAACACCAAAACCATATGTTAGTATGACCCATGTGTTCACGCTTGGTTTTCCTACTCTCATGTTTTGAGAGATGCGGGAAGTTTTGGCTCATTCATTCATTCCGATCATTCATTCGCCACCTTCACTCCCCGGTCGTCGTGTGGAGGCGGCAGAACAGCAGAGCTTTTTCTGTGTATGTATCCTTCACATTTTACGAGTGTGGTTTTCCTTGAAATTGTGGTGTTTGTTGTGTTGCAACATTATCCTAAACTACAAGGTGTATGAGACCTTGTTACTCATGTTTAGAGTAAGCCTGTGATGTAAAGTCTCCCTATGGTTGTTGTGTTGTGAACACTGGTTTGGGTCTGACTGTGTGTGAGACTTAGGAATGGGAGAGACATAGAATGTGCTTGATAAACCTGGTGTGGAACCTCATAGTAAGATAAGAGTGGCTGGTGAGCCTTCCATGCACATTCTGGAGAGCACTAGAAGGGAAGGTGTAGCCTGAGGGACTATGGAGCATAGAAGGGGACACTTCCTTGTGTTGGGTGTGTAAGGAAAGGGGGATCCATGCCAGATATATCTTTTGAAGGTATCCTTAGCTCTATGGATGAGCTCACTAGCTTGATAGTTCTTCCTACCCATTTCCTTATAATCCTGATAAACCCAATTGGAAAGATGGCTTGGCTGGTAGCGTGTTAAACCCATCTTTTGGCTTGGATGTGTCTGTTGCACCTGACCTTATGAGTAAAATTTGGCTGGACAGTCTGTTAAACCCAACTATGAATGATGGCTTGGCTAGGTAGCCTGATAAACCCAACAGTGAGATGGCTTGAATGTGTACAGTCTGTTAAACCCATATATTATCTTGACTAGTCCTTAAGGTGAAAGTTGGCTTGACTGTGAACAGTCTGTGAAACCAAACTATAAGATGGCTTGGTTGAGTGGCCTATGAAACCCATATGTGGGATGTTTTCCCTTACATCTTGTGAAACCCAACTATGTTAGCTAGGTTGAGTTTGATTGCATCCTTGGCTATGCATGAGTCTACTAGTGTTCCCTTATCCCTGTAGGAAATCATGCCTAGCTCAGGGGTTGCAGTGTTGCTGAGAGATTAAGGATCACACTGGCCTATGGTTGGGTGGAACATTGCAGCGACATAGCTAGTTGCAGGACAAGCTTTCTTCAAGATAAGTGCTCTTTTCTACATGATTCTGTGTAACTGTAATTCTTGCATTATATTTGCTTGATGGAATGTGATGAACATGTCGCTATGTTGATTTATGCATTGTTCCTTGAATAACTACAATTATAGGCATCTATGTACATTTTTCCTTCAATGCATTTTACTAAGTTGCATGGTAGATTGGCCAGTTTGGTAATGGCCTGGATGATCAGATCGATCCAAGAATTCAGTTGAAAAGTTGGGTTTTCTTCTAGAAATCCTCATTTGCATAGTTTACGGGATTAAGGATTTTGTGGGATGTAGGATGCGGGATGCTATTTTGTAGATTTTGGTTTTCGCAGATTTCCCTTCCTCAACTTTCTTTCTGCAACTTGTGGGATGTGGGATCCCGATGTTGCAATTTCCATATTTCCAATCCCGCAAGTTAAGTTTTCCACATCGTCGATCTTCACGGGATGATATTTATTCACCATTGATCCCTTTCCGTTGTGGGATGAGGGATGTGGGTTGCAGAAAGTGATACTGCAAGTTTTGCAAGTTTTCCACCCTGCAACTCGGGCTTTCCAAAACATCGATCTTTGTGGGTGAATTCTAAAACCGTTGATTTGGATCCATTCTGCGGGATTGTTTACGATCGTTGATTTCTGTCGCGTTTCTCTCTGCCATCTCATCTCCTCTAAGATATTTCCTTGTAGATTGTTGAATTGATCTATGGAATATGGGAGGGAGTGTGTTCATGTTGGAAATGTTGAGATGTGGTTCACAACCATGCCTTGTGTTTTGATGAATAGTGAAGGTTCTCGATAAAAATTTTAATTCCGCGTGATAATGGGGTATGGGTAGGTGACAACTAAACATTGAAATGAAATTTGTACTTGACTTTATACATTGGACACTTGAGCTTTGATGCCTCAAAATACAAAACCATTGAATATTGAAATCAAATTTGTATTTGACTCTACTGGTGTTCAATTTTATAGTCATTGAAATAGATGGTTTGAAATCCTTATTCTTTAACATTTTTGTTGGAATATATTAAACCCACTCAATACTTAGGGTAAAATAATTAATCATTATTTGATTAATTATCTACCCACTAACTTAATTAGTTGGCATCCACTTGCACCTTAAAGTCAACACATGCCATATATACCCCTAAGAATTATTTAGCTATGATTCTCGATTGATCTTGACCACTTTATGGACATCCAGAATTAGTAAACAACACTTTACAACATATTTTTCTTTATTCTACTTTATCCTGCTTTTATATGGATAAGGTAAAGCTAGTTAACTAGGAAACATGGTTCCTTCATTTCCAACCCATCCTTCATTATTTTCTCTCCATTTTTTAGGATTATCATTTTTTTCCTTCTCCCTTGACAACTCACTCATGATTTTTCTAATTTGTGAGGTCCTTGATAGATTTGGGAAGTGCTTTAGCCACCTATGGGGGTTTGCTATATTTTGGTAAGTCAACCTTTTTGATATTTATGAGTTGTCTCCATACAAATCTATTTTCCTTTATAAAGATGAATTACAATTTTAATAATATCAATTATCATTCATTGATCATTCATTTATATTTGTTCATTATTCCTCTTTTTCTCTCCTTATGCTAATTCTCAGCAATTCTTAGTGAGGTTAATTGTGTGCTTAGATTATTAGCTTGTTTATGGAATTCATGTTTCCATCAAGGATTTAAAATTCTTACATGGTATCATATCTTTGGGAGCTCATCAATTAGTTCTCCTTTGAGATTTGCAAGTGCAACAACTTCAATATGGATTCAAAAGTTTCTCTACTATCTCCTTTCAACTATGTTGATTGGAAGCCAAATATGAGTGCATACTTGTAGAGGAAACATCTCCTTATGTCTCCATTGGTGCTTTGAGTGAACCTGAGTCTTATGAAGGGAATATTGAATGGCTAAATAATTGTGATATAACTTATGGAATCATGTGCTTGGAAATGTCTCCAAATATACATCATCACATATATTCTATTGAATATCCATTTGAGCTTTGGAAAAATATTTTGATGTGCAGGAAGTAGAAGATGAAGCATGGAGTGAACCCAACATCAACTATTGTTTTTTCTCTCTCTCTCTCTCAATATTTCTTGGCCTATACATTCTCTGATGAAATTATTTTTGATGAAGAAGTTTATCATACAGTTCATGTTGTTGCTACCCTCTTTGATTTGAATGCTTCCTCCTTCAATGAAGATGCTAATATTGAAGAGAAATCTTTTTTTGTGTCTCTTGAAGATACTGATCATGAAAAATAAGTCACAAATGGAGCTTCAATTGCTATTGATGATGATTCACTCACAGATTAATTGTTCTCTATGTCTTCTATCTTAGATTCTGAGATCTATGTGCCAAATCCTTCACACTTTGTGCATACCTCTCTCATTGATGGTGCGCAACCAAGTGACTTTTAGAATTCCCATGAGTCTATTGATATGCTTGTATGTGATATTTTGTATTCTTTAGAATCTATATCAATGCATGGAGTCCATAAATTCACACTCTTTGATCCTATGGTTTATCTATCTTCCTACATAACCACTTGCACATATCCTCTCTGTGTAAATGAAGTTGGAGGCATTATACATTCGCTTGGACAATTATTATACCTATGTGGAGTTGATTTCATCCTAATGGTTCAAAGTTCAAGTCATAATATCATATTGGATCTGATTACAACCCTCAATAGCTTTCACATCACTGGATCTTAGTTGTTCTCCTAGTTTCCATCCTACATATGTCTTTGATCTAGGTGAGCATATTTCCCTTCTTCCCAAGAAGAAAATTCCTCCAGACATCAGCATTTAATTTGGAGAAAAATCAGCATCATTTTTTGTTTTACTCTAATGTCCTATCTTGAGGGAGGATTTCCCCCATGTATTTTTTCCTCTTTCCTCTTCTTTTTGGACATAGTAATTGTTAAAGGGTGACCATATCCTTATTGTTGGTCCCTATATGCATCCATATTGTTACAGCTTATTTTACCACACATGGTGGATCACACATTTATGGCCTTCCCTGTCCCTCTGTAGACTCTTTGGACCCCATGGACCATTTTTGTACCTTTTATGTTTCCAAGATCATCCCTGAAAGAATGCATTAATTTCCATATGCGACTTTTAAACCTATTCTCGCGTATATACGTGGATATGACCCTCAAACCCGCATACATCAGGATGTGTGAAAAACGCCAAATAGTTTTGTAGTTTTCCTTTATGTGGAGCTGAGTCACTTGTCTCTTGGCCTTCTCTATGCCTTGAGATCGCTCAGAGTCAACCTTCCATTATCCCATTGAAGAACTATATAAGGAACCCTTTGGATACATTGAAAGGAGAGGAATTGAAGAGCAAGAAAACTATAGTCCATTGTTGCCAGAGCTTATACTTGAGTCTGCATCCCTTTCTCCCTTGGAGCACTTTGTGTTCTTCGCAAGCTTTCATTTTCTTGTGAACTTGCTATCGAGAGATGGAGGATTGAAGTGGTGGAGGCCCAGGTGGAGAACTTAGTTTCTCCGGTTTGTAGACACACCGACAGAGATTGTCACTATTGTAATCTCTGATTTATATTAATAGAAATATATTTTCCTATCCAATAATGTGTATTTAAATGAATATTTAATCCATGTATGCTTTTAAATGCTTATATGTTATTGATTATATATGCTAGAGTAGGTCTAACACCATTATATAGCTTTCTTGTCTTATTTGTTGACTGTGAGAGAGAAAATTGCTAATACAAGTGAGATTGGAAAAGCTCAATGGGGATCTACATCAACCATCCGGAATAAGGTATGTTTCAAGATCCTTTAGTGTTATATATTTTATTTCTCTTGCATATGGGAAGGGATTGATTTCTGTGGTTATTCTATCTATTATGGTACCCAAAGCCATAGGAATTTTTCTCCGTAACACATATGCATCTATATTTTTTGACATACCTATAGCTGAGTTTTCACCTTAGATATGTGCAAAAGAAATTCCCTTCTGTCTATGGGATAGAAGGGTAGAGTTCAATGGAAAATATCTAACTGCAAATAAAATATTAGTAACACTGTAAACAAAGAAAAAACTACTAAACTAAATAAAAATAAATGAGAATGGTATACCTTATGTTTTCCTTGAAAGTGGGCCACCGTGCCCTAACTTGGAATGATACTGCCTCTCCACAAGCTTGTTAGTATGGAGGGTGCCTCAACAAACATGATGGGAGGAGGTGGGGAAATGGAATGATTGGAAAATGAGGTGAGTATTTTGAGAATAACGGCTTATCAACGTACTCATGGAAATATAATAATGACAGAAGGAATAAGTCAATCTTGTGATAGAGACCTCCACACTATTTTATAGTTTTTTATTGTACTTTTTTCTCTTTTATGGTTTTGGACCATAATTAGGGTTTTAATCCCTATTTAGGGTTTTAAGCCCCCTTTTTATGTTAGCTAGCTCTTTTGGGGCTTTTAGCCCCTTTCTAATCTTTTTAGCTCTCTTGTGAGATTTTTAGCCCTTTTGTGGGTTTTTTAGGCCCTTTTTGATATTTTTGATATTTTTGATCTTTTTGAGAGAGAACAAGGTTAAAACATAATTGTGGAGGTCAAAAATGAGGGAAAAATGGTAGAAAAAAGATATATGTATGTGGTTTAGACCATGTAGATCTAGTTGAATTTTTTTTTGCGTTAACAGATTGCCATCTGATGTGTGAGGGCAGGAGCTCATCGTATGGCCAACAAACATCATAAGATCATGGAGATAGTGGAGAGACCTTTGAAGAAGCAGTGCTTCCTCGTTCGAGACATGGTGGATTTTGGTTTTTGTATTAATATTGGTTCCCAAGAATGTGTGAGATACAAATAATATGTGACATGTATATGGACGAGGCAGACATACCCATGCTCGTAACAATGTCAAAAGAATAAATAATGGGATCAAGGCTCAAAAATATGGGAGTCGATCAATACATATACAATTGATGTTGCATAATGGCAGGCTCAATGAGAGGCTAAATACAATGCTGATCTGAAGAATGGATACATAAGAACCATGGCATTCTCATTGAATGCAATATGTACACATTTGATGCTCTATTGGATATGAAAATTTACATAACTATAGAGACTCACTGATGGAGAGTCGGAGTCTCAATGGTACAATAGGACACATCAATCATGAAGCTGTACAGAAACACTACTCTGGGGGATTTTGAACACCATTTCCAATGAAACCAGACAATCACAAGGGACACGAACCTATTTGGCTCCTTGAATAGACTCACCAATATGCTAGAGTCAGGTGACAACTGGGGTCTTTGACCAAATACCGGATGGACCAATACCCTATACGAATCTTAGTGGTGCGATGATGTAGCTTTAGTCGAGCACGTGAGACACAACCATCCCAAGAGGCACTAAGGACTCCTCTCAAGTGGTCCAAGTAACTCATCAATAAGGTTAATGAAACCAAGATACAAGGACCTCTAGGTCTATCCTGTGGAATAGATGTGTTTTTGTCAACAGAGGGAAACCTGCAACTAATCAAGGAAATAATGTTTCCTTGATGAGAAGCACAAGGGGGATAACCAGAGTTGTGGGAAACTATGGGGACTGACACACTGAATGGGGGAACAGGGGTAGGGGGAGTACGAGGGACTTAATCCTCCTTTGTCCAGAATATGATGGAAGGGCTACCTGGCAGCGAATGAAATTGACAGATGGGAGAGGGATCATAGCTGTAATACTGGGAATGTAACTATAGATGGGAAATACTGATGGAGGTAACTGGGACTATTGATATCCAAGGAATCCAAGGAATAGGCATTGCAAAATAATCTGAACAAAGGCAACCTAATGGGGGAATGCTATTGAACTGTAATATATGTGGTGGTGCCTAAAGGCATCGTTTATGACACGATCTCATGGATTTCTAGCCAGACCAAGAAAGTAAATGATCGATGATGTTTTCATTTTTAGAGAGTCTGAAAACAGGAAAAAGGATCTAGTGGGGTCTCATTTTCATTGATAGTCTCTTGTGTCCAAAAAGGGATAAAAGTGTACATAGAAGAGCTCGTCCACCCTTTTTGGGGGATAGGATACTTCTTTACCGTCGGTAGTCTAAGTAGGGTGAAAAAGGTTAAACTTACAATGATTAGTCGGTCATTCAAGTAATTTTACGAGCATGAATGAAACCAAGTTTTCTAGGAAAACTTTTCTTGATGAGAAGGATGGAAAAGAGCTTAAAGACAACCCATGATGAGATTTTTCATAAAGTTTGGTCCCAATGCTTGAGAAAGCATACAAGGATGCAAAGAGAAATGTTCCTGGCTTAAGTGTGCTGAGGTGGTCCTTTTCTTATGGTAGTATCCATAGTTCGCAAAAGGAGATGAATGAGTCTATGTAGACACCCTTTCAAATAATTTAATGAGCGTGAAAGGAAGAAATCATGCTCAACAATATTTTCATTCTTTTAAGAGTCATAAAAGAGATTAACAGAAACTCCATAATGGTCAATCAAGAAAGTGGGAAGTGTTCGATATAAGTGATGTGGTGAACATGGTTGATGGGCATAAAATTAAAAGCACTAATTTGTCCCCCTTGAAAGATGATGGAATGTGGTAAAACATGGCCAACTGTGCAATATGGATGGAGTGATTGGATCGTGAACATGCTAATACGTACAAGGGAGATTTGTGTGATGGCATGCAAATCAAGGTGGATTCTAGGAAATGGCACATAAAATCATAGTGAGCGCATGAGACAAGAGTCTCATCATAATATAGAGGGCGGAAAACCAAATAGGATGGTCCAAACGGTGTCTCAAATAGACTCGGTATGACTCTAACTAGCATCTAGTGATGTCTCCCCTAGTGTAGTGGTGTACGCGTAAAAACTTAACCAAATGCAGGCCTTTGGGTACGAAGCTTGCTCAATGTACAAGGTGTGATTCGTGTGGTGTCACACAAATACAAGTGACTCTGAGAAATGGCTCGAAAAAAGTACGGAGGGATTCAATCTAGTACACGTCTTCTTGTTAACCAAGATCTTTTTGTACAGTGGTGGCAGCTTCCTATCCTTATATAGGATGATCCATACATGAGCATGGAAAACCGAGGATATAGTGGAGATGAATCAACCTTCGATGCAGGTCTAGGGACCTAAAAATATGCTAGCATGGTGGTAGATATATCATACATGAAACATATTGCATGCATGTGTAGATGTGGGACCACACCCTCCAGTGGGATACCAACAGCTCGGGAGAAGGGGTTATATCCACTTGCTCATGCACAAATGATGCAACGAAGTTATACAATACACTCACTGTGACTAGATGTGGAGAAACTACTAGAGGGGGCTACCAACTCGTGGGAAGAAACAATGTAAAATGAAAAATAAAAACTATGCCCCAAGTACTGCATGGTGAGTGACTTAGGAATAGGACCTCTAGCGAAGGAAATTGGCCTTGCCTTGGAGACTCTTCAATTATCGCAAAGTACGTGGGGGAATAATATGGAATTAAATGGGAAGAAATGACTCCATGCCCTATGGTAAGTGAAATGACATAAACTTGGTGGTGGTTTTGATGATCTCTTCGTCATCATGAAAGTGGTGCCAGAATAGATCAGGTGGATCTTCCACGGTCGAGGATGGAGAAGTACTACTGGAACAAGAGATCATGTAAATGGAGTTGGTTTGTGTCCAAGGAGGGAATTATAGGGTGAATATCCTCGACGACAGTGATCTTTGAATCATGAGAATGTTTTCGAAGATCATGAAGGACAGAACATGTTTCCAAAGATCATGAAGGACAGACCGATACTTGGCCAAGTCCAGGTAATGGTGCGAATAGTGGCTGTATAAACCGCAAATTGGGCGCGAATGGTTTTTCCTCAAAGAATATCTTTTGATCACTGGAAAAGTTGAGATGATGACTACTAGAGTCCCATTGGCTAAATCCATGGCCTCTTTGTGCATGTGCAATATAGGTATCTCTGGGCATTTTTGAGTTGCATGACCATGGACATCGTACAACACATAGGGTGGAGTTGGTCAACGTTTGACTGTTGTTTTGGTGGACTTTCCCCCAGTCTTATTTGGGAGAGAAGAGGTAGGTTTTGGGGTGGAAGGTGTGTTTAATGGGCCCATAGGAGGGTTTGACTCTACCATGATTTATTGAATGAGAGTCAACAAAACCTAAGCCATCGAAGGTGGGGTAGGTGGTTTAAGGTACCACATAGGAATCCCCACCGTAAAGTTTGGTAAATTTAGAGTAGCCATAACAAGATTACTCATGATTCCAGATGGTGGGAATCATAAAGGAATCACGTGGATTGGGAAAGAACCCAAATAATTTCCATTTGATAGAGCTTGGGGTTGCGACTGATTTTGTGGTTGGGTTGGGATGGTACTGGCTGAGAGGACACATAAATCCACTATGTCAGTCGTCTCTAGTGGAGGAGGTAAATATGGGAAAGGGTTCATCATAGGTGTGTCAACAAACAATCTTGGGCCTACTTCAGATAAGGAAGGGATGTCTATGCTATCGAAGGAAGTATCAATGGTTGGGATGACATGGTCTGGAGTGGACAACCCCTATGGATCATATTAAGTCAATTGGTCAACTATCATGATATTCCCATCATGGGGAAACATCATAAGGAGAAAGATGGTGGATGCCACAACTCTCATGGAGTACATGTAACTATGTCTTAGAAGGAGGTTGTAATCAAGTTGGGTGTTAAAAACTTCTATGTCGATCAAAACCGTTTTACCATCTAAGGAAATAGGAACATTCAAGAGAATTCCCTGGGCCTTTGTAGAGCAACCATCATAGGAATGAAGGGTGGTAGTGGATGGTTGGAGGATGGGGGACCCGAGTTTTTTACAGACAAAAGTTGACATCATACACATGGATTTCCCTTTGTTAAAAATGCATCAATGGACAACCAAATTTTGAATTGAGAATGGAATCTGTAAGGTGATGGTGGATGGAATTCTTGGTTAACCAAGATCCAGATCAAACATGATTAATCTGGAATCAGTGGGATCCATGACACCTAGTGTGGATAACAACACTTTCTGCTGCGTTGGGAATTTTTTGAGCACTTCTAGAGTGAACATGGCCGTATGTGATTGGTCCAATTCATCAATGATGCTATAATTTAAGGTAGTTCGAGCAGTTGCATTGTTAGAGATACGTCGTATAGGGAACCGTGGACCTTTAGAAGCCCCATACATGGGGGGTGTAGGTAGGTGGAGGGGCATGCTAGAAGTTTTAGAAGTTGATGTCACTGATGGGTCAGCGATCTCCGTGGTGGACCCTGATTCGCTGCGCCTATTTTGGAGGTTCACCTCTTCAATTGATAGTGTCATTAGGTGATGGATACCAGTTTCTGTAGGTGGAGCCATGGCAGGTGCTGCAGGAACAGGTTGGGGCAAGGATGTAGTTGCAACCAATCCTTGGAGTGGAATGGGTTTTGGAGCACCATAGGTGGAGGGCGTGGTGGTGTTGAGTTGGGTTGAGCCTGTGCTACCGTATTAGTGTCCCATTGAAATTTATTCTGGAGAAATTGTTTGACATGGTCCATATGAGGGAATTCATGAGTGTAGTGACCGTAGATGTTGCATACGTTATATGGATAATTAGTCCATAATGAATTGTTTCATCCCGGTCAATTAGGATGTCGGGGGTTTTGCGTTGACGGGTTAGCATCGTTGTTGCTTAGAGGATTAGGTTGTTGGAAACCTTCTTGCAGTTCGTTGTTACCTCCGTTCCTTGCTCAGTTTTTCTTACCCTACCCTTGTTGGTTCTTGGGGGTGGGTTGGTTGGGAAGATTATGTTGAGAAAAAAATTGTCCCGTGCAAGTCAAAGGAGATGGAACAGGGGTCAGGACGTCTTGCATAGGTGATGCATAGTATGCCGGAGGAGCTGGAGGGGATACAAATCCAATCATTTGGCCTGAATATGATTGTGTCAGCCACGTTGACACATGATCATGTTGATTTGGCATGGGCTATGCATAAGAGGACGTGGCTTTGGATTGAGTGATCATCCTTAAGTAATCGGGTATCTGGTTATGTTTTACAACACTAGGAGTGTTTCTTAGGTTTGGTGGCATCATAGGGGGTTCTGCATAGTACTGTGGGTGTTGGGAGATAGAACCGATGACACCATTCATACCATGGAATCACCTCAATGCATCACGGTGAGAGGTTCCAGCACGGGGAGCATCTGGTATGATGGTGTATAGGTATCCAGAATGAGCGTAGCTTAAATATAACTATTGGTACATTAAGATGGTTTCTTCCTTATATTTTGGACGTTTAGAGGCGATGTCCTTGGCTATGGGCAGTAACAAGGTAATCAAGAACCAATCGAGGAAGATCATGTCATAAAGCTGGATCTTGCATAGGCCACGTCGTCACCGCCACTCATGGATGTGGTCGGTGATGTGTGTAGAGGTATTCTAACGGAAATATAACAAGATCTCAATGCATTCATCGTATCGGACAAGGAGTTGGAAGTATTGAAGGAAAATGAAGGCCATCGAAGTGAAATCAGGGTAAGAGGCTTGAGGTAGTTCGATATACCACTTTGCTAGAACACATGTGAGTGTGCATTGGAATAACCTCAGTAGGATGGAGTCATCTACAATGTTGTTTAAGGAACACCATAAATGGAACAACATGATGTGGGTTTGGGGGTATTCCCCTTCCTTTCCCTCAAACTTTGGTATGTCTAATGGTAGTTTGGTTGGCATGGGAGGCCAATTTGGTTGGTGACTGATTGGGTCATTTTTTAATTGAGCCAAGTTAGGGAAGTTAAGACCAGCAATGAATTGTAAGTTGGACCGAATATTGGCTTGGGATGGGTTGGCAATGGAATCAGGGTTTACATGAGCATAAATTATGTGCATGGCTAGGGGTATGTGAGGGTGACCTCCCATAATAGGGATAGTTAGAATATTCATGGAAGGGCCACTTCCCCCAGGTATGTAAGGTGGCAGAGTACAACTATGATAGTTTGTGTGGATCCACTACTATTGGGTAGCACACCTACAACAGCATGCATAGTGGTGCTGGGACCACTGGCAGGGATAAGAGTAATAATGGGTGGCAAGGTTGTGGGTCCTCCGTTGACTACCCCTCCTTGAAAGGGATCAGGAAGTATGCCAACCATGGGACTAGACGGGGAAGTAAAAATATTGAGCTTGGATTGGTAGGAATCCAAGTCTAAATCAGAGGTAGTGTGGCCTTTTAAAGGTGAGGAAGGTTTTCGAAGAGGTCCTCGATGGTGGTGGTCTAAAGAACCAATATTAGGGGAGTTTCATTGAAGTCAAAAGGAATATCATGGTGGAGTAATGGTGGCTTGTGGTTGTAACTAGTAATGAATTTTTGGACCCCATTTTAAATCAAATTCCTATTGGTTCACAGGTAGTCTCTCGGTCATAAAGGCTACTGGAAGACAACGCTTTGGATTTTTCCTCACAAGGGTGTATCTAGTCAATCAGAAGGGGTCGTTGCCTATTTCTCTTAGCAATTCGTCTCATTGGACAACTGATTTGGAGTTCCTATGGTACTCCTCATAATGAGTTTTAGAGTGAATCCCAAGCACTTCCCACATTTCTTGTGGATGAGACTTATGTCCCAAACCAAAATATTATTAAGTAAATTTTATTACTTTTATGGTTTCGCTCGAGGTCATGAACTGATTTTTGTTGGATTATTTGGTGTAAGTATGTGCACTTATGTATGGAAGTGTTACTTTTACTTTCAATTATGCAATAATAAAATAACACTGGTTTCGCTGCAATGAACAAGCAAATGGCTTGCACCAAAGCAGGTTTCAAAGGTAAAAATAAACCAAAACAAAGTTCAAGACAAACTGTAATAATAGGGGTATGAATGTAAGTTTTTTCAAGCTAGTAGTGTGACTACCACAACTTGTATCCTTAAAATCCAAGAGGGAGTGCTTGGCTCTCATCAAAGTGGAAACAGGTCCACCCATAGGTCTGATTGTCAAACCCCAAGTGCTTGGTTCTCAACAAGGAGGATGCGAACACCATGAAACCCCCAATGATCTCCACTCCATGTAGCTTCCAAGGCACTTGTTTTTAATGGAAGAGAACAATAAAAAAAATGGATGCCTATTACTAAGTTTACTCAACCCCTCGTCATATCTCAAAAGAACCTGGAGGGTGATGACTGAGTAAAGGAGGAGGGGATAAATAAGAGTGTTAATTTCTAGCTTTTAATAATGAAATAAAGAATAGTAAATGACAGAAAATCAAATTAGAAACAGATAGGTCACATATGACAGGTCAATAGCCGCGACTGGGTCGCTCAAAAATGCGAGACAAAGGCGACTGGGTCACTAAAAAATCCAAAACATATGTTACAGGGCCCCTGGGAGGAAAGTCACACTTAATAGGAAAACATTAGGGACTAGGTTGTGGTTTTTGGGCAAAAAGGTGCGACCTAGGTCACGGGTTTTGGCTCGAAAGGTGCAACTTGGGCCAGAATTGGAGAAAATTAAAAAAAGAAAGTTGGCAAGGGTCAAGATGGGCAGGCACTAGTGCTGTATATGTTTGGTTTGGCCCTATAAGGGTCTGATAAGAGATGGTTGTGAAGAAAAACAAAAAAAATACCGACAAAACAAGGGATCCAATGGGATCAACCAGTATGGTCACCAAAACTGTAGCTGGGTTTTCACCCTCGCTACGTGCAAAATCACCTCCCTTCCATCTACGGTACATAATGGTAGAGTTCAATGAAAAAGACCTAAATGCAAATAAAATATTAGTAACATAGTAAACAATAAGAAAAAACTACTACGCTAAATAAATAAAAATGATACTAGTATAGCTTTTGTTTTCCTTGAAAGTGGGCCACCATGCCCTAACTTGGAATGATACCACCTCTCCACAGGCTTGTTAGTATGGAGGGTGCCTCAATATATAGGATGGGAGGAGGTCGGGAAATGGAATGATTGGCCAATGAGGTGAGTATTTTGAGAATGATGGCTTCTCAACGTACTCACAGAATTATAATAATGATAGAAGGAATAAGTCAATCCTGTGATGGAGACCTCCACACTATTTTATAGTTTTTCCTTGTCCTTTTCTATCGTTTAGGGTTTTGGACCCTAATCAAGGGTTTAAGCCCTATTTAGGGTTTTAAGCCCCCTTTTTATGTTTTTTAGCTCTTTAGGGGTTTTTAGCCCTTTTTACAGGATTTTTAGGCCCTTTTTGATATTTTGAGCTTTTTGAGAGAGAATAAGGTCAAAACATAGTTGTGGAGGTAAAAAATGAAGAAAAAAGGGTGGGAAAAAGATATATGTATGCGGTTTAGACCATGTAGAGATGGTTGAGCAATTTTTTTGCATTAACAATACCATCATAAATTCGGACTTATAGGGGGGGTGTTGGAACATATTAAACCCACTCAATACTTAAGATAAAATAATTAATCATTATTTGATTAAATATATACCCACTAGTTTAATTTGTTGGCATCCACTTGCACCTTAAAGTCAACACATTCCATCTATAACCTAGGAATTATTTATTTCTGATTCTAGATTGATCTTGACCACTTTATGGACATCTAGAAATAGTAAACAATGCTTTACAACATATTCTACTTTATTCTACTTTATCCTACTTTTCTATAGATAAGGTAAAGCTAGTTAACTAGGAAATTGGGTTCCTTTGTTTCGAACCCATCCTTCCTGAATTTCTCTCCATTTTCAAGGAAGAGCATGTTTTTCAATCTTTATTAACAACTCACTCATGATTTTGCTAATTTGTGAGGTCCTTGATAGATTTGGGAAGTGCTTTAGCCACCTATGAGGGTTTGCTATATTTTGGTAAGTCATCCTTTTTTAACTTTATGAGTTGTCTCCATACAAATCTATTTTCCTTTATAAGGATGTATTACCATTGTAATAATATCAATTATGATTCATTGATCATTCATTAATGCGTGTTCATTATTCCTCTTCTTCTCTCCTTATGCTAATTCTCTGCAATTCCCGGTGAGGTTAATTGTGTGCTTAGATTCTTAGCTTTTTTATGGAATTCATGTTTCCGTCAAGGATTTAGAGTTCTAACATTGTGTCAGAGATTTAGGAGCTCATCAATAAATTCTCCTTTCAAATTTGGGTTTATTTGCAGGTGCAACTGATTCAATATGGATTCAAAATTTCCTCTATTATCTCCTTTCAACTATGTTGATTTGAAGCCAGAGATGAGTGCATACTTGAAGAGGAAACATATCCTTGATGTATCCATTGGTGCTTTGAGAAAACCCAATTCTTATGAAGAGAATATTGACTAGTTTAATAATTGTGATAGATATTATGGAATCATGAGCTTGGCGATGTCTCCAAATATACATCATCTCATAGATTCTGTTGAATATCCATTTGAGCTTTGGAAAATTTTGGAATAATATTTTGGTGTGCAGGAAGTAGAACATGAAGCATGGAGCGAACCCAACATCTCCTCTTTTTCTCTCTCTCAATATTTCTCAGCCTCTACATTCTCTAATGAAGTTATTTATGATGAAGAAGTTTCTCATGCAGTTCATGTTGCTGCTACCCTCTTTGATTCGAATGCTTCCTCCTTCAATGAAGATGATAATATTGAAGAGAAATATTTTTCTGTGTCTCTTGAATATATTGATGATGAAAAAGAAATTAAATATGGATCTTCTATTTCTATTGATAATGATTCATTCACACATTCATTGTTCTCTACGTCTTCTATCTTAGATTCTGAGATCTATGTGCTGGATCCTTCACACTTTGTGCATACCTCTCTCATTGATGGTGCAAAAATCAGTGAATTTCATGATGTTTACTTAGACATATCAAGTCTTATTAATTCCTTTCCACGTAACATACTTGATCACTTGTGATTTTACATCTCCTCCTGTGTTCTTGGCAACAATCATCAGAGCCTCTTTGAGTATCTCATTCCATCCTCCATTCATACTTCCACTACAGAGGATTCATTATCAATATAATCCCATGATTCTACTAATATGATTATATGTGATATTTTGGATTCTTTAGAATCTATATCAATCCATGGATCCCATTCATTTGCACTCTTTGATCCTATGGCTTCTCTTTGTTCCTACATGACGACTTGCACATATCCTCTTTGTGTAAATGAAGTGGGGGGAATTATACATTCTCTTGGACAATTATTTGACCTATCTTGAGCTGATTTCATCTCTATTGGTTCGAACTTCAAGTCATCATATCGTCCTGGATCTGATTACAACTCTCAAGAGCTTCCACATCATTGGATCTCAATTGTTCTACATGGTCCTAGTTTCCATCCTGGAGCTGTGTTTGATCCAAGTGAGCAAATTTCCCTTATTCCCAAGAAGAAGATTCCTCCAAACATCAGCATTTAGTTTGGATCAGAATCAACAACATTTTTTGTTTTCCTCTCATGTCCTATCTTGAGGGAGGATTTCCCCATGTGGTTTTTCCTCTTTCCTTTGCTTTTTGGACATAGTAATTGTTAGAGGGTGACCATAGCCTTATTGTTGGGCCCTATATGCATCTATATGCATCTATATTTTTGGACATACCATCCTAAAGTCAGATTTATAGGGGGGTGTTGGAATATATTAAACCCACTCAATACTTAGCATAAAATAATTAATCATTATTTGATTAATTATCTACCCACTAGCTTAATTAGTTGGCATCCACTTGCACCTCAAAGTCAACACATGCCATCTATACCCCATGAATGCTTTATTTCTGATTCTGGGTTGATATTGACCACTTTATGGACATCTAGAAATAGTAAATATCGCTTTACATAATATTCTTCTTTATTCTTCTTTATCCTGCTTTTCTGTGGATAAGGTAAAGCTAGTTAACTAGGAAACTGGGTTCCTTTGTTACCAACCCATCCTTCATGACATTCTCTAAATTTTCTAGGATTAGCATTTTTTTCCGTATCCTTTGACAATGTTACTCATGATTTTTCTAATTCATCAGGTCCTTGACATATTTGGGAAGTTCTTTTGCCACCTATGGGGGGTTTCTATATTTTGGTAAGTCAATTTTCTTGAGCTTTATGAGTTGTCTCCATACAAATCTATTTTCCTTTATAAGGATGTATTACCATTGTAATAATATCAATTATCATTTATTATGCATTCATTAATGTGTGTTAGTTATTATTTTTCTTCTCTCCTTATGCTAATTATCTGCAATTCCCAATGAGTTTAATTGTGTGCTTAGATTCTTTTTTTTTTTTTATGGAAACGGTTATTTTTATTTAGAGACTGGCAAATGGGCTGCCAGGGCCTGAACAATTCATTTCAAAAGACGCTGAAATAGTCTTCTTAATGCGCTGGGATGTGCCCATAGGACTAGGATGATCAGCCTTAATAACCTTATGGGAGCGAGTGATTTGATCTTTCATTGTTTACAATAAGCTGCCCCTTACTCAGGGTAGTGCCACGGTTCGCTTCCGTATCAGCAAGCTTGTTGAGGCTCCTTAGAACATGATAAGCCTTATGGTTCCTGAATTGCTTAAGCATGAGAATGAATTTTCTATGAGTGTGGGCCAGGCCTATATCGAAAGTCATCTTCTTGGTATATAAGGCCTTGATTATCAGCCTCGAGTCACCGAAGATAGTAAGCTTCTGAATGTTCATCTTTCTTGCTTGAATCAGCCCTTGCCACAGCGCGAGGTACTCCGCTTGGTTGTTGGAGGCGTGGCCTAGGCCCCAGGCATAGGACACGCAGGGGGTGCCGGACGGATCGAATATAATACCTCCTCCTCCAGCTTGACCGGGATTCCCTTTCAAGGCCCCGTCAAAGAAAAGGCACCAATATTCCAACGCTGATCTCCACTTGATAAATTCCTGTTCTTCCAGCCTGATTTCCCAACGGGCCTTATGAGGAGGATTGGAAGTGATATTGCTTTGCTGGTTCGCATTGATCTCCTTTAACCAGCGGTCTTCTTCGAGAGAAAGGGCAGCCTCATTTCTGAGATTAGTCTTGGTGCTCAAAGCTTCAGAGAGCATAGTCCTGGCCTTAATAGCCACTTGATTAGGGATTTTGTGTTTCTCTTTAAAGATTCTATTGTTTCTTTCCAGCCAAACTTTCCATCACAGAAACTTCGGGGTCCACATCCACGCAACCTTGAGTCTATCTTTTTTGCTGAAGCCGAAGGGGGCGATAGCTATCCAGCTACTGATCAGATCCTTGAAGGAGATGGGCCAGTTAATAGCGATTGATCCTAGCATGCAATTCCAAACCTGTTTTGTATACTCGCGGGAGATGAACAAATGATCACTGGTTTCTTCAGCTTGGTTGCACAGAGGGCACCGGGTTGGCCCTTCCCAGCAATTGTGTGCTTAGATTCTTAGCTTGTATATGGAATTCATGTTTCCATCAAGGCTTTAGAATTCTGATAATTTTTTGTTCATTTTTGTTGTAAAATATATATATATATATATATATATATACACACACACAATATGAATGGGAATTTCATTCGTTTACTAACAAGTGACCAACCCTCCACCATGGATTCAATGATTCACTAAGTTGGGCCTTCAGGATGCAATCCTCTACAAACTATCCCAAAATTTACTCAATGTTACCTAGGTAATATTTGATTAAAATATTTGCTAAATCTATGCCCTTCCTATATCCATGTGATCATATACTAATCATTGGATTTTTCCAAAGAGTCTATGCCTAATTCTCTTAATAGTAGCACGTCTTCCAGCAACAATGCATGTAGGTCCTTCAATCTAGTGAAAAAAACTTTGGCTGTCATGTTATTTTAATAAAACTAGGAATATTTCCTTCCACCAAAACTTTCCATTCATGGCTACCTCCACTATCATTGGTATGTTGGGTGTTAATATTTCCCCTTTCCCCAATTCTTAAAGAGTTCTATCTCAATGGAAGAGATCCTTCTTTACAGGTAGGAGGTTGAAGGTTCGATTCCTTCGTTCCCTAATGATATTGAAATATTTATATTCTAAATTAAATATATTTTATTATGATTTATTATTTCTACGAGGGGGGTTCTAACATAACTTCACATTTCACTATGAGGGGGGTTCAAAACTGCCCTTGTATGTTACAACGAGGGGGGTTCAAAACCCCCCTATAAGTTTATGTGAGGGGGGTTCATAAATGCCACCAAAGGTCTATAAATAATTTTAAGGGGGGTTTCTAATAACCTCCATAGGTACCTATGAGGGGGGTTTATAACCTCCCCCAAATGTTTGTAAAGATTTTAAGGGGGGTTTTGAACCAACTCTGTAGGTACCTACGAGTGGGGTTTATAACTACCCCCAAAGGTTTGTAATGAGTTTTAGGGTAGGAGGGGGTTTTAACCACCTCCATAGGTACCTACAACGGGGGTTTAGAACCACCCCAAAGTTTTCTAATAAATAATTTTAAGGGGGATTTTGAACCACCCCCATAGGTACCTACGAAGAGGGTTTATAACTTCCCCCAAAGGTTTGTAAATAGTTTTAGGGGGGTGTTTGAACTTCCTCCGTAGATACCTACGAGGGGGGTTTATAACCACCCCCAAAGTTTTGTAATAAATAATTTTAGGGGTGGGGGTTGAACCACCCCTGTAGGTACCTACGGGGGGGTTCGACACATGCCTAATGGGTAAATTGAAAACCACGAGCTGATTTAGGTATTTAAAACCACATTTGTTTTGGTTTAATAAAAGCCACAGATTGGTTTAGGTTATTTAAAGAAATTTAATGTTTGTGTTGAAGCTTTTATGTCGAACCTCGAAAATAGAATAAAATACAATGTTCTAATTTTGTTTATTAAATAATTATAAACCATACCTTGTGTCACAATCCACTAATAAGAGTTCCTTTATTGAATTTCCTTGCTTTAAGGAAAATTTTGGTGTAATTTTTATATTCGTGTGTCTTAGTTCACTTGTCGGAGTTCATTTATTGAATTTCCTTATTTTAAGGAATTTTTGGTATAATTTTTATATGTGTGTTTTCCAGTTCACTTTTCAGAGTTCATTTATTGAATTTCCTTGTTTTAAGGAATTTTTGGCATAATTTTATATGGTTGTGTCGAAGTTCACTTGTCAGGGTTCACGTATTAAATTTCCTTGTCTTAAGGAAAAGTTTGGCATAATTTTATATGATTAAGTCGTAACTCACTCTGTCACAACTCACTCACTCATAGCTCACTTAGTTACAGCTCACTCTATAGAAGCTCACTTCGTTGAAACTCATGATAAGTTGTCAGAGTTCCCAGTAAGAAAGACTTATACATAAAATTTTGGAAATATTACTTTATAATCCATAATTTAATATGGTCGAGAAATTATTTATTAGATAAAATATTATAACATTTACATTAAAAAGAGTGGATTTATTTACATGTATTAACCTAATGATTTTTAGGTAATTTAAAATCTGTGTGAAACCTAAGGCTATTTCTACTGCATAGTAAGAATAAAAAAAAGTGGTAAATCAAAGTATTATTTAACCTTGTTTTAACAATAAATATAAATTTAAATTATGTTTCATAAGTGCATACAAACATAGTTGCATGAGTGTTTATGAATCTCAATATTTTGCTATTATTGATTTTTTTTATTATATATTTGTATAAAATTATATGGGTTTTATGAATTAGTTTAATCTTCTGCTATTCACTTAAGATAATTATGCATTTTAATATGCACTTGTGAGGTTTATACATGTAACAAAGCTGCATATAATATTCATATAAAAAAATTGTGAATTCTAGTGTGACACGGGGTTTATTACAAATCTGAACTAGAAAATCAAAGTGTTTCCTAAGGGGAAGTTTGTAACTGATCCCACATAGGCCAGGGGTTACTGTTTAATTGATAAAAAATGTGACGCTACTGAAACTGCTAAAACTAGATTGAAGGTTTAACAAACTAGAAGAAAATTAGAAATAGGAATGTGAGGAGGGTCTGGCACCTAGAATCTCAATTTTCTGCTTGATCTTCATTGACATAGGTATACACCTGAACATAATATGAGTGCTTGTCACCAAACCAGGAGGAGACCTGGTGAATATCTTTCCAATGAGAGCTCATGCTAGTGCATCAATTTTCACATCCACCCTTGCCATCTCATCACATTGTAACCTAGTAAGAGCCAATAATGTGGCCTCCACATTGGATGGGTGGTCCACGAAGGAGAGATAATTTTTATCTAAATTCAACTTCCCTAGCATGAAATCCTCCATATCCATGGAAATAAATTCCATTATTTTCCAATAAAACCTTAGAGTCTTCATGTTCTAAGTATCCCTAGTTTAGGCAAACCCTTTTTCCTCCACCACCAATTTTAATTCGACTTCAAGGTCCTCGACCGAACGGAATCCATGCCTCTTTATTAGAATTTTTTCCATCCATTTTAGAAATAATAGATCAATGATATGAGGAATTATTCTAAGAAGAAGCACAGGAAATAGATCTTTCTACTAAGAATTCTCAGAAGCATACACAGGAAAAATAGGGAGAAGAAAAGAGACTGAATCACATGAATGAAAAGATGAATATTAGTTTGTATCCTTCCACTGAATAATGATGAATAATAGGTTACATAAATAGTACATCCCTCATAGGAAAATCAAGTTGTATGGAGATAACTCATGAAGCTAAAAAAGGTTGACTTACTAAAATATAGCAAACTCTCATAAGTGGCTAAAGCACTTCCCAAATCTATAAAGGACCTCATGAATTATAAAAGCATGAGTGAGTTTTCAAGGATATGGAAAAAAAATTCCAATCCTATAAAATTGATTAAAAGTCATGAAGGATGGGTTGGCAACAAAAAGACCAAGTTTCCTAGTTTGACTAACTTTACCTTATCCACAGAAAAGTAGGAAAATAACAATAAAGTACAATCTACTGTAAAGTTTTGTATACTAATTGTGTATGGTCAAAAGGTGTTCAATATAAACCCATAATTATAAATAAATCATTCCTAGGACATAGATGGCATGTATTGAATTTAAGGTGCAAGTGGATGCCAACTAATTAAGCTAGTGGGTAAGTAATTAATCAAATAATGATTATTATTTCATCCCAAGTTATGGGTGGGTTTAATATATTCCAACACGCCCCTATAAGTCTTACTTATGATGGTATGAAAAAAAATATGTATGCATATAGGGCCCATCAACAAGGCTATGGTCACCCTTTAACAATTATTATGTCCAGAAAAGTGAGGAAATAGGCAAAACCACATGGGGAAAATCCTCCCTCAAGATATGAAAAAGAACAAAATTTGAAAGATGTCTTCAACATATCTTCATCTTCACTTAAATGATCTGAATGAACTACTTCTAGGTGAAGGACTTGCTGAAGAAATCATGCGCTAGAGTGTAGAACCTGCAAGAAGGAAGAGGAGAGACTCATTGTATCTCATCAACTGATGAAGTAGGAGAATTATATGAATTATTATTGCTGATTTCAAACTATGATCTGAAAACATAATCGGAAATAGAAAAGAGATATGTGCATACTCCTTTCCAAAGAGTACACAAATTAAGACAATTTATTTCACACTGAATTCCCTTAATAGCTGCAAAATTATGATGTGAATCACATGTCAATATTCCAATATGATGTAGCACCTTTCCAAATATTATATGAGGCTTATGAAACTCTGATATATCAGAAATATTAGCATATGGAACAGCAAGGACAAAGGATTCAATGGGTCCATGAGGATATCAGTATAGACTAGGAAAACTATGAGCAACTGTGGAAAACTAATAGGTCTAGGATTGACCTTCATTTACACTATGTAAACTTCACTAACCAGAAGATCCTGGAGAGAAGGTTTCTAAAATATATGAATAGCAATCTCATATTTTGTCTATATTTAAATTCCAAACACGATCCAAACTTTAAGATGACACCACCGGTTCCTTTGGTATGGGATGGGGGTGTTGACACTATACTATCAACAGAGGTTCACTCAATGGATCTATTGACACCCATCAATGCAAGGTCCATAAACATCGGCCCAGACAGATTTTACCCTATCCATCAACACCTGTGAAGTAGGTGTAGTCTCGCCCGAGATTTCTGAGGGAGGGTGATAGGAAACAAGTTACCACAGAGGGAAGAGGAATTTCACCCTACTGGTTATTCTATCACAACATTGACCAGAAATCTAGGATTTAACTCATAACATTACTAGGACCAACATATCTACACTTACTCATAATTAGATTGACAACAACACATTATCATCATCATTCATATTCATATTCATAAAGACATTGACATATATCAAGCCGATAGATCCCGCAAAGCTTCACATCATTCAAACTTAATCATGAAAACACAAAGGTAACATCATTAAATACTTTGCATTATTAACCATGTCATACATAAATGAAAACAAGAGACAAAATCATGTCGCCAACATAATCTTGATATTATCAATCCCATAAATACATTGCAAAAAGACAAAACATCTCTTTGTCAATTAGCCTCAGACCATAAAATACATTCATTCTTCTTAACTACATTCGCAAAAAAGAACGCATTTCAAAAGTTGATGATTTTTCTATGCCTCTATTGAATTTACTTCTAACTCTACTTATAGTCTTACTAATCTATTACAAAATGGTCCACTTGACCAACATCCTAACTGCTTTAACCAAAACTTCCTGACTTGACAGTTTCTCCTTTTGCGTCATCAACTTTTCCTTATGTTGGTGTCCTTCTTGTCGATGGTGGAAGCACACTTAGCTCCTTCTAATGCCTTTCCAGTAGCCCCCCAACACAAAATTATGGATTTTCCTCAATCCCCTTGAGCTCGAAATTACTAGTTCATTCAACTTGGTCTTGAAGGCATCATATTTGATTTTAATTTGATCGTCTACTTCCTTGACCTTCTTTCTGAGTGTTACACATTGATCAACATCCTGATTCATTGGGTGGAATTCAGTCATATGTTAATCTGTGTTTGAGTCTTCCTTCATTCTAGTGGTTTCCTCCATGGATTTGAGTGCCATTTACTCTGATGCACCCTGTAATTCATCCAACTATGTCGATCTTGTATGGTGCCTTGTCTAATCCTTATTGAGACATTGTTGTAATTCCTTGAGTTCCACAACTTTGGTCACCTGTAAAAATTGGGGAATCTCTTTAAGTGATCCCCATAGTGCTTTCAGCTGCACCTCGGCTTCACCATGTTGTTCCTATCATTGGTGCAATTGGTCATCTTGCACCAAAATGACCCAAAACTTAGTGATTTCTTCTGCTATCACCTTAAATTCCTTTTCACATTACGCAATTTTGGTTGCAGTGTATTCAATCACTACTCTTCTTTCTACTAACTGCTCCAGTGGTGTGCTTGGTACCGCTCTATCCTGGGATTCCTCATTTTCCTTCATTAGTTAAACAACAATTTTTCCCAGTCGCAAGACTTTCACTTTTGCAAAAATTTCTAGAGTAATGTCCAGAATTTTTTTGCAAGCCATTAAGATTGCTCTCTCTAGTCTTTTCTTGTTCTCAGAAGTTGTTTCCTTTTCTTGAATTATTTCTTCCTCCTCTATCTTGATACACTAAAGTTCCTCTTCTGTTCTTTCCACCTGCTACCTCAACCGGACAAGTTAATCATGGATTTTTTCCTCCCAATCCCTAATTTCATCGCTTACCACTAGCTAAACTTATGTCACCATGTGCATTGGGAGTTCATTGAGGTTTATACCAATCAAATCAAACTCCTTTAACATCACATTGATATCCTCATTCCTTGTTGTTATTTCTTGTGGTATAATCTATATCAACCACACTTTCTTTCCCAAGTGTACCTCGAATACTCTTTGCAGTGCATCCTCCTATGGTACATTTGTTTCTAGTATTGTGTTTGTCAACGTTTGCATCAATATTGTAACCTGGTGGAAGTACCTTATGGTATGTTTCATTATTTTGGTAGTATTCTTATTTTTTGTTATGGTGATTGCAGCCACTACCTTCTTGACTTGTTCATTAAAGAGTCCCACGGTGCTGCTTCCTTCTCCCTAGTCGAACCAACGCTTCATCCTCTCCTCTTCCTATTTTTTTTCCAAGTACAACTCTGTCAGAGTTTTGGATGATTCATCCTGTGATTCTTCTTATGTCTCCTTTGAATTATCCTGCTCAATCAGGATATCTGGTGGTAGTCCATTTTCTGTGTCTGACAGTTCCTGTTCACTAACCAAAACTTTCCACTTCGATGGTGATTTGTCGATGATGGCATCCAAATTTGCATATTTTAACTTGAATTGACTCATGATTCATTGTTTCTCCATGTCATGCCATTCCTGAATGTGGATGTCATGCAATCCTATTTCTAATCATGAAATCCTCCTGTACTTCTTAGTGGCCTCGTCCATGAGTCACGACATCTTTACTGTTGCATCCCGCAGTGTATCCAAGTACAAGTAAAACTAGATGTTGTTACCAATTTTCCTTTCCTTGTTATTGAGCACCCATGGGTTCTTGTACCATGTTCCTCTTCATATGTTGGCAATGTTAACCTGCATTCCCCATTATTATGTTGGTTCCATCCAACTAACCAATGCGATCAATATCAGTAACCAAGAATAAGTGAATGATTTTCCATCCTCTTACTCCAATACTCCATCCTCCATCAGTTCATTCAATAAGAATAGAGACCAGTTCATCTATACACTAGTTTTGCACTACTCTACACAGATGACAACCCCTGACGTGCAATGATTCAACATGTTCTTTCACACTACCTTCACTATTAGCAACTTTTCTATGATTCTGATTGCATCGTCATTGATGGTATTAATGAGGCATTCTCGCTTGTATTTTACAAATCCATACTTCTTCTTAAGGATGGATGCCAATTTATTTTCGTTGTCCTTCCCTCTGAGGTATTTCTATGGTTCAACTCCTTCCTTTGGAAAGCGGTGATTTACGATATCAAATCGACCGTAATTGGGACCTTTGTTCCCAACCACAGATACCCGCCATGGAAACATGCTAATAGGTTCTTTATGAACAAATTGACCTCTATATATCTTCCAAAGTATGACATATGGTTAAGTGATAATATCCCATACCGCCTTAGTTCCAATACCCATTGTTTTGGTTCTCTGGTGATCAAGCCCTTGTCACCGTGTGGTTTTTGCTCGTATGTGTCCCTTGTGGATATAAGTATGAAAAAATTCCATGGTCACTGTCCTGGAGTTTCTAGAACTTTGGCATGATATCCATCATCACATGGACTCCCATGGGTGTCTCCAACATCTTGAATATATACTTTTTATTCTTATGCATACTGCGGGTGCACCTTCATTCCTCAGCGGTACATACTCTGGTATGTCATCAATTGTTGGCCTTTTCTACATTGTAGACTCCTCCATTGTTGTTGACGATGGGTCATCTTCTGATTCCATTGTGCCTTCCCTTTTCTATATCCTAGCTATCTTAATACTTTGGTTTAGGATGATGGGGTGATTCACACTCCTTTTCTTTTTGGTTGGTCGCATTGTTCTAGATTGAATCCCTGGCTACTATTCTATGATAAACACTCTTGCTAGTGGAGATCCTTGCGTACTGGTTCTTGAGATGAATTGGACCATGGTTTCTATGCTCCTTTGATTCTTCCTCACACTACACTTTGCTCTTATGCTACTTCTCTGCTCTACCTGGTCTTCTCCATTGGCACAATAAATCGAATTGTGCCCTTTGGTTTGTTTTATATACTATGATCCTCTCGTGCTAGCGATTTGTAGCATCATTTCCAAATCCCTCGAATATTGACCAAATCCTGCATTGATAATGCAAATCTAATGACCTCATTCGTCCATAAATGTATGTCTTTCTCACTTCCATCATTGCCCACTTTGTTTAATTGTTACATTTATTGTCTCATTTAACCATTCCGCACCTCATCCGTCATCACCAAGCTTCAAACTTTTCTATGATTCCCATTTTATTATTCCCCTATCATCTATTGAAAAATTTATCTTCTGTTTTTTTTTTCATTCATGGTAGTGGTGTCACTCCTTGATATCCTGATAGTGCTTTAGCCGACTTCCATTCACTAGTTTTGGTACCAGTTCTCCATCTAACTATTGCAATTGTACTGCACCATCATCGGTAATGAAGTGAATAACATATGGACCTAACTAGTGCATCTACAACTTAACTAGATGCTTTGTAAAAAAAAATCGTAGAGGAGAACCATATCTTCTCACTGGAACTATTTCTCCTTTACATGGCGATCATGCCATTCCTTTTGTCAATCCTTGTCTACTTGCTGGTGAAAACCTACAATAAACCAATCCTATTACATTTGTGGCAGCTATGCCAATATTTCCTCAACCTCTCCTTCATCTTTCATTCCAGTTGCGGCAACTATGTGTAGAATCAGAACAATATATTCCATCAACATCATTGCTTATTACCCATAAACTAAATTGAATGGTGCTTTTCCCGTCAATCTTTTACATGTAATTCTATAAGCCCATAATATCGTAGGATTTTCAAATCAGAATCATCATGATTTATGTTGCATACCTTCATCAATGCGTTTTCCAGTATCTTGTTGAATGCCTCGACTTCTCCATTTACTTGTGGGTAATATGGAGTACTTTTCTTCTGTTGAATCTAAAATTCCCCAGTCATCGCTTTAATTGCCTGATTGAAAAATTGAGATCCTTGGTCACTTATCAATATCTTGGGACATCCAAATCTAGTGACCACATTGTCAGAAAAGAACCTTGTTGTTGTCGTAGTTGTACAATCCTTCACCAATGTTGCCTCAACCCAACTTGTCAAGTAGTATGTTGTAGTAATGATATATCACGCACTTGTTCTCTTCCTTGATTGATGGCTCCTACAAAATCCATGTCCCATTTATCAAATGGTTGTAGTGTTATCTGAGGTACTAATGACATCTCATCTCTTTGCAATGGTTTCCCAGTTCATTGGCCTACATCATTGCTTTAAGCATAGTCTACGACATCACCATGCATTGTCGACCACCATAAGCCAGATCGAAGTATCTTACTAGCAGTTTCATGACCTCCGTAATGTCCTCCTGCAATATCATCATGTGCCTTTGCCAATACTCTTTCCTTCTCATTCGGTAAAATGTATCAACACAGAATTTGATCACACCGCATCTTGTATAGTTTTCCTGCAATTAGTTTGAAGTCCGCAACTCTAACAACCAGTTTCTTCTTTTGAATCGTCCTAAACTCTCTAGGTATTTTCCTGTCACTTAAAATTAAATGATCTATTCATAATGGTCGTCCACCATCCTGAATTTAAACAACTACACATAAGAAAACCCGTCCTCGATGTTTCTTTATTATTCACCTAACTTTATCCTTAATAGATTCTCGGATCCTGCATTCAACCTTCCTTGTTTCACAATGATCTCAAAAACAAACTCTTGAAATAATAGAAACCATCGACAGATAGCTCCACAAACACAGGCTTGTTGACCAGGTACTTCAATGTTGAGTGATTTGTAAACATTTTAAAATGTCCTCTTAACAAGTAGTGGTGGAATTTTTGTAATGCATACACCATCGCCAATCCTCTTCTTTCTACGATTGTGTAGTTCCTATTTGTTATAGAAAACTTGTGAATCACAAATGCAGTTGGGTGGTTTATTTCTCCTTTCCCTTGTTGAGCCCAGATTACCCCTACTATGACTGATGAAGCATCATCGTGAACGTGAAACTCCTTCGTGCAATCTGAAAAAATTAATATTGGTGTTGTAACCATATTTTGTTTTAAGGTATTAAGGCTTATTTGGCACTCGTCAGTCCATTCTAACTTTACATATTTATTTAATATCTTCTCTATTGGCGTAGTGATCGTTGCGTACCCTCTTATGAAATTCTAGTAGTACCTTGTGTGACCCGATATCGCTCTTGGTTGTTTTATTGTTGTATGTGTCGGTAAGTTGATAATTACTACAATATTGGTGGGGTCGACCAACATACCATATTGACATACAATGTGTCCCAATAGAATCCCAAATGGAGCATAGAATACACACTTCTTCATATTTAATAAAATATGATGTTGTCGACACCTTTCGAGCATTAGTTGAATATTTGGAGCGTGGTATTTTACCAGACCCTAAACGGTCCAATATTCTATCTAGACTGCCAGGAATTTGTGAATGAAGTCCTTGAACATGGTGACAACTAGCCTTGAAAATATCACAGATGCATTCTTGAGACCGAACGACATCATTGTGTACTAAAACATCCCCATTATGTTACAAAAGTGTTTTTGTGTCTAGCTTCTTTCACGATCCTTATTTGGTGATAACTTGAAAAGTCATCCATAAGTGAATAAATTTCATGTCCTCCAACTCCTTCCAGTACTTCATTAGTAAATGGTGTCAAAAATGGATCATGAAGAATTGCATCATTTAGATTCCTTAGATTGACACAAATCCTGATTTTTTGATATCTTTTTCCTTCATGACCATCAAACTGATCCATTCAGACTCTTTGACTAGTTGGATAATGAAATCACCCATCATCTGTTCTAACTCTATTTTGACGTGCTCTTTGTATCCTGGATTTAATCTGTATGGTCACTTCTTGACTAATTTTGCATCAGGTTTAAGTGGAATATTAATTTCTCCTAGCTCGCCTGAAATACCTTTCATCTTGAAAATCTTGGTCGAGAATAATTCTTGAAGCTCATGTAGAAAATATGTGATTTTCCCCATCGTCAACTCATCCCAGTAATCTTCATTGCTAGAAAACTTTGGGTCCTCTGTTTTCCTAATATTAATCTTTTTTAGTTTCATCGATTTCTTGAATTTGTCACTTGACACTTCTTACGCTACAATTTTTATATCCTAAAATTACACATTATCTTCCTATGACCACTTTCCAATGTTTTCGTTGCATGTCGACACTTTCATGACGACACTTCATGAAAGTCACTGAAAAAACACCTAGATTGGAGGTGCCATATATCAACTTCTGTAACTCTGTTTGACCTCTTCTTTGTAACGCTGGAAATATATCTGATAAAGGAACAACTTTAAATTGGACTCCAATGTTTCAAAATGCACATAAGCACCATTATAATGATAATTTTTATTACCTAATCACAAATTTACTTAATCAAACCTGCGACTTTCACCTTTGTAATAATAACTTCTCTTCATAGAACCTGCAGTGACATCTTATAGTGGTAAAAAAATAATAAAAATATGAAAATACTCAAATTAGGCGTTGTTTGGGAGGTTTTGGGACTGACCTGGCAGTTGTAACTAACCCCTTTTCAACCCTATCTCTTCATAAATGTATAAAGAGAGGGAGAGAGGTCCATGAGAGAGGACTTGAACCTTTGGATTTTTATGATGGAGGAATTGGGACTCTCATTCCCCCTACCTTTCCCCTATATTTTCATCTCCTTTTGTTGCAGAGCTTGGAGGTTGAGTTCCTTAGAGAAGAGAAGCAGAAGAACTAGATCAAGGTTTCATGAGGTACCTAACATGAGGAGAAGGTAATCTTTGTACTTATTCCATGATTTATAAATATGTGATGCTATTCCTTTTTTTTATGATTATATGATGTTTTTTATCAGATTAGGGTTTTATGTTTCATTGAACATAATCTCTTTTCATATAGTCAATTTGGTTTGAGGAAGGTTAAGTTTGTTTTGTGGGTCTCTTAGAGCAAGATGAGAAACAGGAGGATTGAAGAGAATCTTGGATAAACCTTCATTGATTAAGGTATGCACCTATATGATCTCTAAAACTTGTTTACATTTACTTGGAGAACTATATGCATTTTTCTGTCAACACTAGTATGTTGATGGCCTCTTAACCCCCATCCATAAGAATACTTTCCTCTACAACAGAACTGACAAATCTGCTAGGGAGAGCCTTGTCTTTTTGGGGTTTCTCTGCCTTTATCCTAGTGTTTTGTAGGGTTTCAGGTCTTTCTGACAACTTAAGAACACCCTTGGATTCAGATATAACACCTCCCCTGACTTCCTAGGGAATTTTTTGACCTTTTGGGTGATTTTTTGGTCTTTTTACAAGTACCATACTCAACAGTTGCGAATCTAGGTTGCATTCATGACCCAGTACACTAGAAAATCATGAGTCATTTGTGACCTTCTCTTATTGCAACTCATGAATTCCCCTAAAACAATGTTTTTTAAACTCTTTGTGGTTTATTTTGTTGTTTGAGGGTTGTTTGGGAGATCTTTTAGGGTCATTTGCATGTGCATGAATCTTGCGAGCTTATGTTTTCTCTTTTGAGTGATTTTTATCTATGTTTCAATCCTTTTTCAAGTATTTTAACTTGTTTTGTTGCTGCCCCCCCTACCTCCTTCTTTGGCCTGACCTTGTTGGACAAGGTACTAGGAAGCCTATGTTTGCAGGTTTTGATTGATTCTCAAGAATTCTTGACCTTTATTTATGTCAGTATTATTGCTTAGTCTCTTCATGCCAAATTGGTTTCCTTGTTTCCCTTTGAAAGGCTTCCTTCCAGGAGAGGTTCTATCCAGTCTTAAGGAAACTTAGGGCCTATTTGAGGGCTGTAGACCAGTAGTCTATTTGTTGTTGTTTGTATTGCTTGCATGCATTAGTTGATAGGATGTTTTTCTTTTGCATTTATAAAAGAGAATTAAAATGAACATAAAGTTGTTTTTTATGCATGTAGATTAGGGTTTTGGTATTAAATGCATTGCATATTATTGTTTTTGAAAATAAAAATAAGTGTTTCTTTCGTGGCTTTCAAGTTTCAGTTTGAAAAATAAAGAGAAGTAGTTTTTATTTTTCATTTCAATTTATCTTTTGCTTAGTCATCTTGTTTCAACATTGAGTCCAACACTATTGGTTTCACCTTCAACACCCTTTGAGTAATAAACAACCCTTTAAAATGAATGTTTAATATCTAAAATATACTAGGAATTGTGTGTTTATAGGGACGAAACACACTAGTCTAGGCTAGTGTTTTGGGTTAATGATATCTTAACTACCTATAAATTTAAACTCAAACATATTGGTCTATCTTTTAAGAAATCCAACTTCACAAAGTAAGATACCAGGAATCTTCTCTAACACAGTAGTCAAGCATAAGGTCATGAGATAATGAGCTATGGAGATACCCTTCCTCTTCTTAGTAGAGCATACATCAGAGTTGTTGCAAATTTGGGGACTTACTCAGTACCTCCTTTCGGCCCCGTGTGGTCCCTGGTACTATTTAAGTTTTAGGATTAACTACCGTTCCCATTTGCATCAGCTGAAATGATGACTATTCCGCCGAAATTTCTTTGTGATTTTGGTAGCCTTAGTTTCTTGTCCACTATTTTCTTACACGGGTGGCAGTGGAAGGATATTTCCATTGATCCTAGGGTAGAATTGGAAGGTAACCTTGGTTGAAAATTTGGGATGGAGGTTGGGTGATTCCAGTGCTTGCACCTAGAAAAACTATCTCAGGATGCCAAGTAACTACTCTTTGACCTTCATTGGTCGGTTATGGGCCCTAATCTTCCCATACTTTCCTTTGTAAGGTTTCTTCTTATTTAGAAACTATTCCTAACACCCCTATAGGCACTAACCAAGAGATACCCATGCTGGGAGATCCTTGTACTTTCCCTCTCACTGGGAATGCTGGTGTTCCTTTGATGGCCACCTTGAATATACCTGGATTCACCCTAGGGCTACTGATTTGGTTTTTTTCCACTCCAACTGTCTTGAATGCTCCTGAATCTTCTCAAGTAAGAACCTTATATGAAGGGCATCAAAACAATGTTTTCCCTTCACATGTAGCAACCTCTCCTTCTCCTTCCACTTGATATGGTGACAGTTCTGACACTGGTAACTGGTAGTATAAAAGGAGTAAAAGAAGGAAGAATAGGAAGAAGACTTATAAGAAAGGGGGTGCCCATTCAACCTCTATAGGTCAACTTGAACCTAACCACCAATCCTCTATAGTTCATGCTAGGGGAACGTATCCAACCTCTATAAGTCATGTTGGACCCAAGCACTCAACCTCTGTGAGTCAATTTTATATTTACCATCCAACCTCTGTAGTTCATGTTGGATATAACCATTTGGCCTATGAAAGTCATGCTAGTGGAACCCTTCCAACCTCTGCAATTCATGTTGGACCAAATCACTCAACCTCTACACTTCATGCTGGGGACACGTCTCCAACCTTGACAGGTCACGTTGGACCTAGAAACTCAACCTATGCAACTGAAGTTGATCCTCACCACCTAGCCTTTGGAATTCATGGTGGGGGCACACACTCAACGTCTCCAAGTCAAGCTGACCCTAAACACCCAGCCTTTGGAGGTCATGCTGGGGAAAAAAACCAGCCTTTTCTAGTCATGTTGTTGCTAACCACCCAGCCTCTGGAGGTCATGCTGGGGGAAAGAAGTCAGCCAATGTAGGTCATGCTGAAACTCTTGAGAAAACCACCTGTTTGAAGTGCAAGCCAAATTTTCCTTGTAGGATTTGTGTGGGAGACCTCCTTACTAATCAGTTCCCTACTATATAAGAGGTTCAGAGAGTTTCATTCAAAGGACATCCCATTCCTGAACAACAAGAAATTTTTGAACAACCGACTCAACCTTTGGTTTATCAAGTGGTTGAACCAATCTCATATTTGGTTGATGCCATTCTCCCTTCAGAGAGTGACCTCTACCAAGTGATTGAACTGATGCAATCTTTGGTCAATCCCTATCTCCCTTCAGAGAGTGAGTTCCATCAAGCAGTTGATTCGATGTCATCGTTGATCAATCCCATTGTTTCGTTGGAGAGTGAATGTTTTACTAGTCATATTTTCTTCACTATCATTTCAGAAGATTCTGGACAAGGGGGAAGTGGCCTTGCTTTAGATGAATCCCCACCAAGTTCTCAGATTGTTTTCTTTGATTGGGATAACCTAGCCGAGCCACGCCATCCTTCAAAGTTGGACATTACATGATTTCTCATTTTGTTGCTGATGAAGGAGGCCCAGTTAGTATTTTATCTAGACGTTATTGGCGAGGCATGGGATCTCCTAGCCTTATGTGAATTGCTATTCAGTTACTATATTTTGAAAGAATAACTAGTACAACTTTGGGAATTCTTTCTCAAACACTTGTTACTTTAGGTGGGAAGACTTTCTTAGTTGATTTCATGGTGATAGAAGACCCCTTGTACTTCAATATTCTCCTTGGGCATGATTATGTTTATACCATGAAAGCTATGGTGTCAACATTCTTCCGTGCGATGTAATTTAATCATAATGAAGAAATTGTCACTATATATCAATTGGATTTTCTTGATCCCTTTCTTGACCCAACTCAATAGCAGGTCTTTCCTTTGTTGATTCCCAGTGTCTTGATAGACACTACGTTGCCATGGGTGAGAAATGTGGCCTCATATCCCTCATGTTCAATTGCTACTCAGAAGAAGTCTTTGTGTTCATTCTTAACTTCTCGGGACTCAATCTCAGCAATTGATGAGGTAATTCATCCTATACAGACTATGGATCCCATTATCCACTCTTTTTATCCATTTAATGTCTAGACATGTGTCCTATCTAGGATGGTCTACTTCCTTCTGATGAAGTCTTCCTAGAGTATTTGATATAGTCTAACCTTCTTATGGATGTTGGTTCATTTGTGGCTAATTTTAACCCTAATTTTATTAGTAGGTCTGATCTTTTCATTGATCAATCTTCTTATTTTGGTATTGTTGAGTCTTTTGAATCTTCCTTTGAACAACAAGTCAGTGATCCTGATGAGTTTGATTTTTCATATGAATTTTTCAACTCCTATGATACTTAGTTTGTTCCTGCAGACTCTATCTTCCTTGCTAATTTTTTCTTTCCTTTCGATGTTGATATTATTGGTTAAAAATCCTTAGACCTTGGCACTATAGAGTATTCTTCAATTGATTCTGAATTGACTACACCTTTTGTGGAAGATAGAAAACTTTCATGTGTTTTTTCCAAAGTGACCTGCATCAAATATTTTCTTCTAAATATTATCTTGATGTTGTTGTTTCTTAGAGACAAGATTTGTAGTTGCATCCACAAAATTTTACTGGATTCTCCTTGTTGTTCAATTTTTAATTGCATTTTTATGTACCCTTCTTGCACTTATAAGACTAATTTTGATTTCCATGCTTTCAGCTCGTTGTATAAGCCCTCATATCTGCTCTCACTATCACTCAACCTTGTACCTTTTTTCCTTTGCAACTTGACACCTTTCTCCTTGAGGGTACATTCCTTGAGTGTCTTTATATCTCTCATGTTCCTTACATTATTCTCAGGTCTGTTCCTCGCGCTTGGAACTAGTTTTGCTTTCCAATGAAACTCGTCTCCTTGCATTTAGAGTATTATTTATTTTCTCCTTCGAGATCGTTAAAAATAGTAAGGAGGCCGCGAGTGGAATTTTTCAGACTCCTTAAAAATTTACAGGAAATGGAGTTATCTTTAAACCCTGGTATGAATCCTTAAATGTTACTATATCACTGGGTTTGCTTGTCCCTTCAAACCCATTAAAGGATGTGAAGGAACATCCACATCGGTATAAGTTTTCCCCTTTTTCTGGCCATGTGGATTACATAGGAAAAATGAATACTTTAGTTTCTTCAGAATCTAGAAAAGTATCTTCATGCATAAGTTTATCTCTTTTCTAGACTTGGAGGACTAACCTTACCAAAAAGGAACATGTTCGATCTTAGTTTTCTCTTTTTCATGCTCTAGACCTAAACATGAAAAATATTCTGAGCATACTTTATGGATTTTCCATGATCGCTAAACCCTAAGAACAAAGCATTGATTTTATTGTTGTCCATACCATTCTCGTAAATAAATGGAACCTTTTGAGTGATATTGATTTCCTTCACACTCGTTAAAGCTAAAGCACTTTTCTTGCTTTTGAAGGAGCGTTGGTCTGGTGATATTTTACCCCTTTTTCATACCTTATCGACCAACTATGAAAAATACATACCTTATTTCACATGGAATAAGATAGTTCTCCTTTGTATTTTTTTACACTTTTTCAGACTCGGGAGACTAACCTTATGAAAAAGAACCCCCCTAGATTCTTATTTGTATTTTTCATACTCTCAAAACTATGAAAATACCGCTGAGCATTCACTAATTTGAGCTCGTAAAATCCACGGATTAGTGCTTTATCAAGAATTCTTCTATATCTTCTTTGAGCTTGTCAAAAATCAAGAAGTTTCTGATTTTTTAGTCTTGGAATCGATAAAACTTTACAAGAAAGAGGGAATGGGAAGTTCATTCACATGTTCTTTACATCATGGAAACAAGTCTTGTCTCCTTGAACAAAGCACCAGTTTTGATTCTATTAATAGTTGGGTCCTATTTTTAACTTTATCCTGAATTAGATTGTTTATTCCTATAGTTGGATTCTTTTCCAATTATATGGGGAATCTTTCAATGTATCCTACATCATATATTTGTATCGTTGGTCCCTTTGTGTCAAAATATACCTAAGTCACTTTTGTTTCATGCTCACTTTTCAAGGATAAAACTTTGTCGACCATTCTGCAGTTTCCTTGACCTTTTGTGTTGTTCATTTCCTAGTATTGATTCATTACATCATGTCTTCAACAATCCTTGTTGCAAAATTTTGTACCAGATCCACTCAGTATTTGACCTACCTTGTGTTAGATGATGGAGGATGCCTTAATGTCTTCCTTCCAATGGATCTCTTCCTATCAACATCAATACCTCTTGTTATGGGAATGAGATTTAGAGTTTATGACAGTACCTTGGGGATTGCAGTCATCAGTGGGAATACATTAATGTACCCTACTCGATGGATTATTTAGGTGTTCAACTTCAATACCTTGTATTCACACTTGTTAGAATGTACTAGCTACCTTGGGGACCATTTTAATTAATGGTGGTTTCCCTCGCATTTGTTAATGATCCTCATCAACGACTGGTAATCAAACAATTTCCTCCATGTTTGACTTCAACTCCTTTATTCGCATGGTTAAGAATAGGATTCGTACCTTTGAACAGTTTGGATTGAAGACCCTGGGCGGATAGTAGCATTGTCATCTTTTGTTATTGCCTGAGTTGCGCAAGACCATGTCACTTCATATGAAATTTTTTGAGAGATAGATCCACCTTGTATTCTTGTGTCTATGATTGATTATTGAGCATGGATCCACCTTGTTCACTTGTGTCCATGAATCCTTTAGATTTGATATTTTTCATTTTATGCGACCATGATAGTTACATCAGTTATACACATGTTGGAACCACCTGTATATTTATGGCGATATTTTGTATATGGACATGTATACCCCAAAGATCAGTTTTGTATGGCATTTATCTCTCTTTCAGGTACCATTTTTTGAGCCTATGATCTTGGATTCTTCATCTCTTTATTATATTCTGGAAAACACATCTTGGGCCAAAAACAGTCTTCACATAAATTGAACAAGAGAAATAAAGAGGAGAATAATTGAACAATATGATAAATATTCCATTAATTGATTATTAAAATTATGGGTGAATATATAATACAATATCAATGAATAATTTGAATACATTCTCAGGAAGTTGAATCTACCAACCTAGACTGAGTCTAGAGCTAACTAGGAGTGAGAGAATCACCATAAATAGCTAACTAGTGCAACTGCAGATCACTAAATCAATTAATAACTAGTTACAATCAGTTAACTGAAGGGTTAGGTGAGCAAAGGAACACATGTTCCCATGAATCATGCAAACTGGAGCTAGAGACACTAGAATTGATCTAACTGATGGGGATCAAAGTTTAACTGAGGATAATTAATGACCTACTAGGGTGAACTGTTGCACATTGCTGGTGGTACTCCAAGTGGGTTCCTATAAAATAGAGATGGATCCCCGACGCTCCAAAATGCATCCAGACCAGGGTATTTTTTAAGGATTCTGATATTATACTTAAGTACAGTACTATAGGGGATTGCTTTGGATCGAAAAAAACATGTTTATAGATAGGTAGGTGAATATTAAATATGAAATATAAAATTAACACTAAAATTTTTAAGTTTTGGTGAACATTATGATAAAAAAAACATATGTTATGTAAATATAGGCGATATTAAACACTAAAAAATACCAAATAGCGAATTTATTTTTTGAAAACAACCCAAAAAATAGCCAATTGGATAAATTTCACCTCTAGAATTTACGTTGATATTCCAGACAGGTGCAGTAAGTGGCAGATGTCCATTATTCATGTCCCCCATTCACTAGTAAAGTGATGAGACCTCCTAGGCTAGGGAAATTAAGAAAATAAACTTTATGTGGTCAAAAAGAGACAAAGGAAGGATTAATCATCCTATCACCCCCCCTTAATCCTAACATGTATTACGTGGGCCCTGGTAACTAATACCAAAGGTCACCCATTACAATCTAAATGCAAAAATTATTTGTCCATGAACAAAATGAGAAAAAAAAAGGCAAAACCTCATGGGGAAAATCCTTCCTAAAAAATGGACATGGCACAAAAATTAAATAAATGTCTTCACTCTATCATTCTTGTTCACTTGAATAAGCTATATATACTTCTTCTTGGTGAAAAAATTTGTAGAGTTGTTGTAGATTCCTTGATCATGTTTTAGATTTTCAATGCTGTGTAGACAAAAAGCATGAGGAGAAGCCCCTTGTACCTCATATTCTCGTGATGAAGGAGAATCATATGAGTGCTCTTTTATGTGAAAATATAAAATATCAGATATGAACATAAAATCAGAGATGGAAAAGAGATATGTGCAATCATCTCCTAACCAAAGAACATCAATGAAATCGACAAGCACAATTTATAGTGTAGTTGCATAATGGTGAACCCGATCATGAACCTTCTTTCCAAAATGATGTGAAATATTTATAATTATTTAATATATCTTATTAGGCTTTGATATATCAGAAATTAAATCATATGGAGAATCAAGCAACCAAGGTATAGTGACTCCAAAATCTGATTGAGTTATAGTAGGAATACTAGGTTCAACTAGTCTACACTAACAATTGGGAAAATATGGTGAACACAAGGATATAAAATTATAAATAATAAATGTTATATCAGACTGAAATGTTTTTAACAGAATCCCACTTATATAAAATGGCAAGGGAAACCAACCAATCATACAAATCAAATACATGATAACAACTTTCACCAGTGATACAGTATATGAAACTATGAAATTGACTAGTTTACCAATTGAGGAGTTTGGGAGTTGTATGGTCTTATGAAGATCAAATGTATGGGACACATGTGTCATAGAATTCATATCATCCTGAAAATCATGTTCTAAATCATAGAAATAAGAATATGAATGGATTTTGAAGGATTCAGACGAAGACAAGTCAGAAACTAGTGGTAAAAACTAGTATTGAGAGGAGACGGATCTGGGAGACCCATAGGTATTTTTTAAAGGTGAGGAAAATAGATTTATGATTTCTGATATATCAGAATGAGTATAAAAATCAAATACATCATAAACATACTTTATTCTATCAACCAATGCATGAGCATCATTACCTTTGAATTGCACAGTGGTACAATGCCCCTAGGGATCAATAGATTTTCCATTTCTTGCAAAATCTGGCACATCAATGTTGCTTATTTCGAGCAACTGAATCATGATGTCCATTTTATTTTCAAATCAAGAGCTTTCATTGTGAGAATATTTGCTGCAATAGGTGTTAGCACTAATTTATTTCTCCCGAAATTGGTGTTATTGGTGTAAAAGTTTCAAAGAGTTCGTTAGTGGTTGGCTAACTTTGAGACTTAAGTCATTTGATAAATCATGGAGAAATTTCCCATATTTTATAGAAAAATGGATTATAGAGTGTTTTGAGATAAAAAAATAAAAAGAATTATTTTACAATTGGTGAAAAAATTGGTTTTATAAGCCAATTTTTGCTTTATGTTCAGAACTCTATTATTGGCCTTAAGCACAAAGCCAACTTTATTTTTAATAAAACAAATATCAACATTGAGAGGCATATTTTCATCAATAACTAGCCATCGAAACATAATACACAAGTCCAAGTTCGCCAACTAAGCCAAACATAATACACAAGTCTAAGTTTGCCAACTAAGCCAAGTGTTGAGTTCACAAGGCCGCTCAACACTCAACATATACCAATCCAAAGCCATATGTTCATCAAAAACTATCCATCTAAACCTAATACACAAGTCCAATTTCGCCAACTAAGCCAAGTGTTGAGTTCACAAGGCCGCTCAACACTCAACGCATACCAAGCCAAAGCCATATGTTCATCAAGACCTAGCCATCTAAACATAATACACAAGTCTAAGTTTGCCAACTAAACCAAGTGTTGCTCAACACTCAACGTATACCAAGCCAAAGCCAAAGCCAAATATTCATTAAGAACTAGCCATCTAAACATAATAGACAAGTCCAAGTTTGCCAACTAAGCCAAGTGTTGAGTTCACAAAGCCGCTCAACAACATATACCAAGCCAAAGCACCAAAGCCAAGTGTTGAGTTCACAAGGCCGCTCAACACTCAACGTATACCAATCCAAAGCACCAAAATCATATGGGCCACACACCTACCGCGTCAACACATACCAAACCAGAGTGCACTCAACGTATACCAAGCCAAAGCACCAAAAATCATATGGGCCACACAACTACCCGCGTCGATACATACGAAACCAGAGTGCATCATCAAAGTCCAAGAGCCAAGCTTTTAAAAGAATGCTATAAACTTCTCTTTGCTCCTTGATAAGCATTAAAAATGTTAGTACATATTAAAGGGAAAGAAAATATGTACCTGATGCATGTGGGATATTACCATAAAATTGGTTTTGTAAAAATATATACACAAGATGTAAAACATATTGAAAATTATAAAGTGCTTGATATGTTAAAACCAATCAAGTTAATATTCAAACGAACTCGCCATCAAATATCATGCACCAAGATCTAAATCGAAAGAGGATCCACAACGTCAAAACCTGAAGGGGCCACATGCATTTGCTAGAGTATACACAACAGCTAAATGACCCAGTTATAGCTTGACATTGGGCCCAACCACTTCCGTGATGCCCTCAAAGATAATATGATGGAAGCCAAGCTCTACATTTTGTCCACCCGTGAGTTGTTCTCTGTAGAAATGTTTTTACAGTCGGTTTTGTTTTAATCCATAACCTTACCATCTTGTGCCATAAGAATGTGGTATAGACAGTATGTAGAAACTCCAGGGAGGATGATAGATCATTTACAGAATGTACAGTCGGAGGGATTGGAAGAACTTGCATTTTTTATTCTTGATGAAAAAAATCGTTGTATGGATCTTGGTTTTAGCAGTGAAGTTCACAAGCAAGTGAAATTTTGTCCAAGACGAATACAAATAATTTTGTTCTCAGCTTCAATGACAGAGGAAGTGGATGAGCTTATCAAGTTTTTTCTTACTAGCCCTATGTGTCATTCAGTAGATCCATTGATAAAGAGGCCATCAATACTAATTGAATAGGTAATAAATATTCGACATGCACTTGTAGCCAAACAGGTGGTATCGAGAAAAAAACTAATGATTTGGGAATTGCAAAGCTCATCTCTACGATGCACTTAGCAAGAGAATATAATTTATGAACCTTATATTTCTTAGTACCCTACTCATTAGATGGTAAATCCATGGTTTTCAATTTGCATTCGAAAATGGCTGTGACGACAACCACTTATGATTTACTAAAGAAACCAGGATTTCAATTAAGGAAGTCATGGGAAGAATGATGTGGATAAAATAGGGTGCAACAGAAGGTAATGGATTCACATAACTACAAGAATTCATCACATAGGCTTGCATCTTATTTGTGAACCTTTTCTAGGACTGGTAAATTGTGTTACCCTCGAAGACAATCAATGACATAAATGAAACTCAAATTTCATCCAACGGCTCATATTAATTCCGCAATGTGAAATTGCAAGGAAAACTATATTTTCAGATTTGAAAAATAAAGATGCACGAGGTTAAATTCAAACCATGCAGTCGCACCACATTATTTTTCCAAATAGATCAACCGCCCAGAGACATTGAGGAATGTGAAAGTGTTGGGTGTTTATTTTTGTTTAAATCAACGGATATTTAAATAACCGGCATTTTGGAACATGTGTTGACTGATCCATGTTTTGGTAAAAGGATCAATGGTTCCAGCTTTAGAAATTTCCACCAATAAAGACAAAAGAGGCAAGAGAATGGTGCATGCTAGAGTTTGAGTTCTTTGTAATGATAAATCTGATGATCCAATTACTGCGACATGTGAACATATTTTCTGCAGGGTTGTGTACACGAATAAATTTCAATTTCTAGATAGTCTTCATGCCAATCTGTTTGAAACCTTTCACAATTGATTTAACTGGGAGAAGGAACGTAAATAATTAGGATACCATAAAAAATATCATGGGGTATAAGAGCTCAAGTATTATGGCTAAATGGATCTTCAGTCATTTCAAAATCATTCAAAACCATCATTAGCAATTGGGCCCAATCAAACAACAAACAAAGGAATAAGATTCATTTTTATAAAAATGATTGTTTTCGTATTTTAATTCAGAAATCTATTATAACCAAATCAAGGAGAATTTTCAGAAACCAAGAGATTTTTTTCTTCACAACATACCTATATGCAATAACCTCTCTCATGTTTTAAACAGGTGCTATGGATTGGTAGAATTGAAGTGATTTTCAGAAGGAAATTTTTCAGGTTTTCAAATGACTATTTTAGTCATCAAATTCAAAGACCTTTTTCTGCCAAATGGGTATGAATTTTAAGACACTGAGAGTGGTTTTTATTAATAACATACCAATATTCAAAAAATTCCTTCATTTTTTACACAGGTATCACAGGTTGGGATAAATTAAACCATATTTATAGGGTATTTTTTGAAGAAATGAAATTACTGTCTAAGTCATCAATTTCAAAAGCACATTCCAAGGCACGGGAGGTGAATCTAAGAAATATAAACATGTGTTTTGTCAGGAAAATGGTCATTTAAAAAATCATTTCTCAGGTTTCATACATCTCTCACCATTTGAGGTATGTAAGTGGAGTTATGAAGCCTATTTTTGCAACAATCCGTCTCCTGAAAGAGGTGAAATGATGAAGATTAGGGGGCAGTTGTATAAGAACAAGTACGTGCAACAAATAAAGGATCCTTCACCTATGCTATTGAAGAACAACTCAAGTATGAGTTAGTGTTGGGAAAAATATTGTCTTGAATAATTTACCTAATATTTAATTATCAACTAGGGTTAGTAGGCTTAGAGTTGCTACAAAATATATGCGAAGGTAGAGACTGTCGTGGTAATAAGCTAAATATCTGAAGTTGAAATTCTAAGGACCTAATTAAGTTAATGAAAACAAAAGTGACATCAAACTATTTATAAATGTTCAGATATAAACAGTGCTTGTGACAATAAACTATTCTATCTAAAGAGATTGATTTTTACTTGAGAAAATGGCTATATTAAAAAGGATTTACAATTACCAAATAGAAACGATACTAACTAAATTATATTAATTCCACTCTCCTTGATTATTCTTAGGGTAGGCATTTACTTTAATAGGAACTGGGGTAGGAGGGGTATCAAAATGGCTCTCAAAAGAAGTATAAAAGCTAAAGGGAATTAAGTCTAGTTTGATTCCTACAATAATGTGTAAACTAAGAAATGTCCAGTTATAAGAAATAGTAAACATGATTTTTTATATACCAGTGACTCCTTATTTACAAAGTACTATATAAGAATAGACATAGTTTATGGACAAACAAAAATCTCACAATGATGATTTGAGTTCTATAATAAAAGCCTAATCTATTAATGCATGTAATTTAAAACTAAAGGAACATTCTTGAATTAAAGGCTCAATTATAGATCAATATAATGAGTTAATTTGCATAATATCATTCCTATGCATAAGGTAAAAGAAAGAGGAAGGAGAAATGAGTTTTAACAATAAGTCTCCAACAACCTTATCTAAAGTTATTTAATAGAAAATATAAACATTAACTAACCATTACTACTAAGATAGAATAAGAAAAATAGAATGATAAAAATACATTAAAACACGCAAGATTGAATGAACGACTATATAACAGGTGGAAATGAAGGTCTGTATAAAAGGTGGAACAGAGTGTCTATATGACAATCTGTTTAAAGGAATTGTTAAAACTTTAAGGAAACAGTAAATTCAAATGCTTTATTGAAGAGTAGCTACCCCATGCATGTACTACTGTAATGTAAAACAGGAAGTAAACTACTTTAATGACTGAATTCCACAACCTAGACTAATTTCATAATTCAAAACAAACTAACATATTCTGAAGCAAGTTAATGATAAAAAACTGTAATAAGAAGAACTAGACTATAATTAATCAAAGAAATTTAATCTAGAAATCAAAATACTATGCAGAAAACTTGAAAGCTATCTTAAACACAACTGGTTGTTATTTAATAAAAAGAACCTACATGCTCAACATAATTTCAAATTGAAATCTATACTCTGTGAAATAGGAACAATTATAGAAACAAAACTAAACAACTCATAAACAAAATTTATACTAATTGCAAGGAAAAATAACAAAACCTACATAAGGATATAAAGAATCTGTTTGTCGAGGGGCCCTCCCTCCGAATAGAGTTGAGCTTCCTCTAGTTGAACACAATCATATACAACACAAGAAGACTTTCATTAAAATAATAGGTAGCGTTACAAATTTTTGCAGATAGAAATGATCAAATAACAGACAGAGGCTCAGGCTCTAGATTGAGAGAGAGAATCTTAAGACTCAAACTAAGATCCCTTTCTAAATCGCATACATCGTCTATATATATACATCTTTCAATGGAGGAGAACAAGTCGACCCTTTAGTGGTTGACTGCTCTTCAAGATAAAGCAGTCATAATGGAAAATAAGTATATTAATAATTAACAAATTACTATTCCTCTTCTTTCGTCGATCAGGTTCCTTCAAGCATGCAATGTGGTTCATAGTTCAGTTCGAATCAAAGCCTGTGTCGAGGTGTCATGCCTTGAGCTCTTTTTCCAGAAGAAGACGAACGCTGAGATACCGACACATGGTGATGATAGTTTTTGGCTATTTTCATGCTCTTAATACACAAAAACATCCTATTAGAAAATGCGCATTCTGTTTGATGATCTGGATAGCAAGCTAGGCACGCTCTCCATATACTCAACTGAACATATGTCTATTTGCGAGCTCATAAAAAATACCATATAACTTGCAAAGAATAAGACACATGAATTAATATAGAAAATGCACTCTGTATAATACCAATTTTAACTGTTGAAACCATAAAATGATGATAATAAATAGAATTGACATAAATCCTAATTTAGTCATACATGAGGCTTGTAGAGGGAGCTGCATGGTGCAAAAGACACTAAAAAGTAGCAAAACATATGTTAATATGCAACGTGTTGGACCTAAAAATAGTGACAAAATGGGGACCAACATTCCCCAAAATCAAAAGAATACCAGGTCCCACTCGTGCAGAGTAAAAGATATCATGAGGAAGGAGGTACAACCACATCAATAGATGCTTCTGACTTGGATGGAACATATTGCTTGGACTTCAACTTCCTCTCCTGTGCTTTCAGAAGAGCATGCCTCTCTTGCCGATCTCTCTGAGATATACTAATGGTTTTATGTAGATCCTCCATATTCTTAATTTGTAACCGCAATTCTCTGTTTTCTTCATGAAGCTATGAAATTAACTTGACATGTGCTCAATTTTTCTTTACCAATTGAGTTAACTCAGAAGTTAACTATTCTAAGGTGGTATTTGGTGGTGTCAATGGTTTTGGGGACTGGTTAAAATCCTGTGGAGGACTTATTTCTGTTGAAGGCGGGTCCAAATCGACAGTCGGAAGGGGATCTATAATGCAGGGATATCCATTTCATCGATGTCCTTGAGCAATTCAATAGAGAGGCTAGCTAGTGCTAAGAGGGATGAGTTGGGAATGATTTCCTCTAACTTGGCCTCATCATTTGGATGTCCAGTTTGTTCATTAAGATGAACCACGGTCTAAGTACTGGGCCGAAGCCTGCGCTGAACGCTTTTAGCCTTCTATCTTCTAGTACGAGGTCGTGAAAAAGGAACAAACTTATCAGACACAGGACTAGCAGGGGTTTCTTGCACATGTGAATTACATTCTGAGACACCCTCATCAAGGTGGACAACATCATGGTTTTCTTCTGCTGTGGGAGAGGTTGGTCTAGACTCGAGATGAAAATGTCGACGCCATTTATGAATATTGAGGTGGGGATTGAGTATTTTGAAAACAAAGGTTTCGCAAGACTAGCTTCGGTCTTGAAGCTGATCCAAGATTAAAATTTTGATTATACTATGGTGATACAGACTACTCTTAGGATGCAAGGTATTCCTTCTAACCAAATTCGACATTTTTTCTAGGCTATGGAGAAAAAAGAAAGGAAAATTCAAGCATCTATTGTCAATAAAGTGGGCTAATAACTGAAGGTGACAAAACTTAAAATTGGTAAATTTACCTTTGTAGGTAACTAGGTGAATGATGACTATCAACGGCTTGATATACTCCGGCTTTATCCAGTTGTGATGGTAGCATTTCACACCTATTACATACCGAAACTCAGGATTCAACACGAAATTGTGTGATGCTCGCGGAACGAATGAATGTTTATGCCACCATTCACCCTCCCAGGGAAGCTTAGTGGCATGGGAAATTAATTCTTCAGTGACCTAAAAATAAAGGTGACCTACTCTAGTCGTCCTCCCATCAAATCCCATTGCGAACATCAATGAAACCTCCTCATCATAACCTTGCAGCGAATGGTAGAAAGGGTTCCATCCGACATGAAAGAACACTTCCCTACACTTCCTTACACTCCCTAAACTCTGTCATTTGAAACAGATCTTGATAACTCTCAGGCTCAAATCTGTTCCACATGATGGAAACAGAGGAAGGAATATAGGGTTTTTAGGAAAGGTGGCTAAAATGCTCTAGAATAATAACGGTTAGTGATGGCGATGGAATTGAGAAAGGTTCACACAGTGTTGGTTTTAAATCATGTCACATTCAACCTTCCAAATCATCATGCAACTAGCTCAGCATGCCTAAATGATTGTGCCATTATGGCAAATTTTCAGAGCATGTGCAATCTAAAGTGTGTGATTGAACGAGTTTCTAATTTTTATTTGGTTCAACCATGTTGAAAGCAAGCTTTGGATAGGTTGAACGTGTAATTTAATGCAAATGTATAACCAAACTTATAACCATAACCTTCGTTCAACGAGGAGGGTGGCTTATCTAATAGATTATGCGTGCAAACATAAAAGAAGAATGATGAAGATGGCAGGATCATAATAACTAAAAGGTGATCGACAGTTATTCGAAGGTCGTATCATATCCAAATTGGAATAAAATAATATCATATTAGATTTAATTCATACAATCATTAATTGACATTAGTCATAATATAGATGTGACCCTAACGGCATGACTCGGCTTTTTACCCAATGAAATTAAGCCAACACTTAATCAAAGGTATGAAAATGTCATAAAATTTTTATCGAGCTCATCATTTGGCCCTTCGTTCACACCGACATTTGACACTTCATATGATCCTTGATATGATACTTCATACAACTCTTCATATGAAATAATTCTTTTAACATTCTTGGTTATTCATCCACAAATTCAAGGCCAACTTCGCTATCTGCACTATTTTACAAACACTTTATCATTTGGCAATGAGTCTTTTATAAGTAAAAATGAAGACAGACAATCAACTAATCCTCCCCCAAACCAAAGATATGGCATGTCCTCAAGCCATACAAGAAAACTATGTAATTTGCATAAGAATTAAGAAAGTTCATTCATGCTATTGTAGGTTTGTAAAAGAGAAAAATACTAACTAATAAAGAGAAAGGATTCAGATAGATATAATAAAAAACAGTGCTCAAATGTATAGAGATGTAAATGGATCATTGATTATGTGATGAATAGTACCATAGGGAAAACTAGTCACCCTAGCCTTGTTGTAAAGATATCTTGTCATCTCAAGAATTCTTTGAACTCACCTTCGAATTTGTGGAAATTTTCAGCTATGGGTACCATTTCTAAGATAATCATATCCTAGATATTGATGAAAATAAGACTGTCGGATCCAAGATCAGCTTATGGTTATTCTGTGATGACATCATAAACAATAGGCCTATGTAGATGTGTTTTGATATATATTATTGTTCTCTCAAATCATGTGCCTAGTGGTGCATTAACCAGATATCTTCACCTGATATTTCCCTGCTACTAACAGGCCTGTTCAGTACCTCAGCGGGTTTATCTTGGTACCATGCAAGCATTGCCCCACTGCCAACGAGCCTGTTTAATACCCCAATGAGTTTACTTTGATTTATCAAACTTCCTTGTAATTTATTACTTAACATTTACCTGCTACCAGCAGGCCTGTTCAGTACCCTGACGGGTTTTCCTTGTATAAATATTTTGAAAATAGGAAGTCAATTGGTACTAGAGCATGCTAAGCCCTACTAAATACATGAGTTAAATAATTTTATTTTTTTAACAAAATGGCCTTAACTATATATCATGTCAAAAGATAATAACTTAAAGGTGTCCTTGGGCCTTTCAGTCTATTTTATAAAAGGTAATGTTCCCCACAAGTAGTAATTCCACTTTCCCTCTAGTGCCCTGAAGGATAGTTAAGAGTCAAGTTTTGATAACAAGTGTAGATGCGCTACTAGTCTCTAGCTATGAAAATGTTGAAGATCATGATAATTGAAATGAATCCTTTGAGCGACTGTTCAAATAATTAGAATTTGAATCAAAACACTTAGCATAGAAAAATCATAAAATAATTGGTTTGAAAGTGATATACAAGAAAAGCTTGAAGGTCTTATTAGAGCTCTTTACCTCATAAGCTATTCAAAGAAATAGATGCTTCTTCAAAGCCATGTATTAAATGATTCATTTTATTCTTGAAAATATAGAAAAGAGTCCTTTGGAAAGAAGTGATTAGGAATAACTCTTTATTTATTCAAATAGATACACATATATTTACATATATACAAGTAATGAAAACCCACAATATATTTTTAAGATTAGGAGGAAGAACTTTTTGGAGGGAGCAGTCCAATAATTACCTCTATCTTGAGAGGATCCATCTTGATCTTTTGCGGAAAAACATAATGCCCCATACAAATATAGCATGGAGGAATTTTTATTAATGGGCATTCCTGTCAAGGATGATTTCTTTTTACTGTTCGTTCTTCTTCCTGGTTTTCTATATATGTTTGGTTTCTAGAGTGAGTGTTCCTAGAAGGTTTTTTTCGAGAAGAATCCCATCGTTCTTTTTCAGAAGAGAACTTCCTTTGATCACTCATTCTTTTATTGGTTCTTCTAGGAGTAGGGAATGCTATTATGGATATTTCAATTTGAGTGCTTACTATTACCAAAGAGGATTCCCACCTAGGTAAGTTCATCTTCCTTACTTCAAGAGTTATATTATCAGATTTTGTTACTTAGTGGAAATTTAAGAGGTTCCCTAGTTACTTATTTTTAAATTTGGTCAAAAATAGGGCCCTAAGGTTCTCTTGCCATGATCTCTTTTCTTTCTATATTTCCCCCCCTTTTAAGAATCTCTTTATGGATCTAGCAAAACTAATTCCTATAAGTGTGGTTTTTTTCAATGCTTATTCAGTGAGTTGGGGTTTTTATGTTTCCTATAAAATTTTATAAAAACTCAACAAAATTCTGCTATCCTATGCTACTATTATTACCGGATTTGGGGGCGCATGTTATAACATATGCGTAGGTTCTTACCTCTCGTCTTACTGCTCCCTCGCTACCAGCCTATTCCACCTTGTGAAACAACTCCCTGGCAATGATGCCAAAAATGTTGGGCAAAATATTGTCTTGAATAATTTACCTAATATTTAATTATCAACCGGGGTTAGTAGGCTTAGAGTTGCTACAAAATATATGCGAAGGTAGAGAGTGTCGTGGTAATAAGCTAAAGATCTGAAGTTGAACTTCTAAGGACCTAATTAAGTTAATGAAAACAAAAGTGACATCAAACTATTTATAAATGTTTGGATATAAATAGTGCTTATGAAAATAAACTATTCTATCTAGAGAGATTGATTTTTACTTCAGAAAATGGCTATATTAAAATGGATTTACAATGACCAAATAGAAACAATAATAACTAAATAATGTTAATTCCACTCTCCTTGATTATTCTGAGGTTAGGCATTTACTGTAATAGGAACTGGGGTAGGAGGGGTATCAAAATGGATCTCAAAATAAGTATAAAAGCTAAAGGGAATTAGTCTAGTTTGATAACTACAAAAATGTGTAAACTAAGAAATTTCCAGTTACAGGAAATAGTAAACATGATTGTTTATATACCAGTGACTCCTTATTTACAAAGTACTATATAAGAATAGACATAGTTTATGGACAAACAAAAATCTCACAAGGATGACTTGAGTTCTATAATAAAAACATAATCTATTAATGCATGTAATTTAAAACTAAAGGAACATTCTTGAATTAAAGGCTCAATTATAGATCAATACAATGAGTTAATTTGCATAATATCATTCCTATGCATAAGGTAAAAGAAAGAGGAAGGAGAAATGAGTTTTAACAAGAAGTCTCCAACAAACTTATCTAAAGGTATTTAAAAGAAAATATGAACATTATCTAACCATTACTACGCAGATAGAATCATAAAAATAGAAGGATAAAAAATACACTAAAAACATGCAGGACTGAATGAACAACTATATAACAGGTGGAAATGAAGGTCTATATAAAAGGTGGGACAGACTGTCTGTATGACAATCTATTTAAAGGAAATGTTAAAACTTTAAGGAAACAGTAAATTAAAATGCTTTATTGAAGAGTAGCTACCCCATGCATGTACTAATGTAATGTAAAACAGGAAGTAAACCTACTTTAATGACTGAATTCCACAACCTAGACTAATTTCATAATTTGAAACAAACTAACATACTCTTAAGCAAGTTAATGATAAAAAATTGGAATAAGTAGAACTAGACTATAACTAATCAAAGAAATTTAATCTAGAAATCAAAAGATTGTGTAGAAAACTTGAAAGCTATCTTAAACACAACCGGTTGTTATTTAATAAAAAGAACCTACATGCTCAACATAATTTCAAATTGAAATCTATACTCTGTGAAATAGGAACAATTATAGAAACAAAACTAAACAACTCATAAACAAAATTTATACTAATTGCAAGGAAAAATAACCAAACCTATGTATGGATATAAATACTCTGTTTTTCGGGGGGGCCTCGCAGCGAATAGAGTTGATCTTCTTCTATTCGAACACAATCATATACATCACAAGAAGACTTTCATTAAAATAATAGGTAGCGTTACAAAGTTTTTCAGATGGAACTGATCAAATAACAGACAAAGGCTCAGACTCTAGACTGAGAGAGAGACTATTAAGACTCAGACTAAGATCCCTTTCTAAATCGTATACATCGTCTATATATATAAATCATTCAATCGAGGTGAGCAAGTCGACCCTTTAGTGGTCAAATGATCTTCAAGATAAAGGAGTCATAATGGAAAATAAGTATATTAATAATTAACAAATGATTGTTCCTCTTCTTTCACTGATCGGGTTCCTTCCAGCACGTAATGTGGTTCATACTTCAGTCCGAATCAAAGCCTGTGTCGAGATGTCATGCCCTGAGCACTTCTTCTAGAAGAAGATGAACGTTGAGATACCGGTGCATGGTGATGACATTTTGTGGCCATTTTCATGCTCTTAATATACAGAAACATGCTATCAGAAAATGCGCAATTTGTTTGATGATCTGGACAACAAGCTGGGCATGCTCTCCATATACTCAGCTGAACACGTGTCTATTTTTCAGCTCGTCAAAAAGACCATATAACCTACAAAGAATAAAACACATGAAATAATATAGCAAATGCACTATGTATTATACCAATTTTAACCATTGAAACCATAAAATGATGATAATAAATAGAATTGACATAAATCCTAATTTTGTCATACTTGAGGCTTGTAGAGGGCGCTGCATGGTGCAAAAGACACTAAAAAGTAACAAAAAATATGTTAATCTACAAAGTATTGGACCCAAAAATAGTGACAAAATGGGGACCAACAGTTAGCATAATACCGTTGGGGGTGCTCTGAAACATATTTTTCAACAAACAAGCCTGAAACTTCAAATATTGCATTACTATTTAAAATCCATCATGTGCATTACCCCCATATTTTTTGTTGAAAATCATGGTAAATGTGCCACTTTATATTTTGTTTGAAGTTTGTTTCTCAATTTGTAACTAATTTTGGCCCTAGTTTGAGATTGGTCTCGAGTGTCCAAGACCCTATAAGTATACCCTTAATAAAAGAAGAAAGGATTGAAACCCATGAGACTTTTACGTTATGTAATTTTGAGATAGGTTTTTAATAGAAGTTGCAGAGCGAGATGCTAGCCCGTGAATGCAAAAAATCATTTATATTTATTAGTTAAAGTATGTAATTTATATTCTTTATGTGTATGTCCTTCTTCTTAATCTTTCCATTATGTTTTCTTTCATATATGATACAAGTGTATGATAGTATTCATAGTTCATACTTGGTTATGCTCTGTCTATTGTTTCAAATATTCACAAATCATTTCTACCAAAGTTAATGTAGAAGTCATCTAGCTGGTGCTCTGTGTTAATGGAATGTCATTTTTTATTCCTTTCCACCAGACCAAAAACATATTGATCGTAACGAAAGTATTATCTTTCTTTTACAAGCATTTCCCATCCAAATTTCTCCCGTGTTTCTTGATAATTGTGACTCCATAACCCAATGTACCCTTACCCTATTTCAATAACAACAATATCTGAATTTTATTTCATGTTTATATCTAGCCTTGTTATATATCTATACGAGATCCCTCTCTAGAAACATATAAGCCATCTCCCTTTCCTAATGTGTTTTTTCTATTACCTTAGGTTTCACCTTCCACAACCTTGGGTAAGATTCTGAGTGCTAACAATATGTACATTGTGATCTTCCTTTCTTGTTTCCCTTCTGCTTGAAATTTGATCCTTCTTCAGTAGAGTTAGAACCTTCATCTTCGGAGTCTGACTTTGACTTTTTCTCCTTCACTTTTAGCTTTCCTTTGGAATCAAGAATCTTTCTTTCAAGAGATACAAGCACATGATCCTTTAAGGTTTTGAGAGTCCTCATTTGAATCAGGTTGATCTTCTCTTGTGTGAGATAATCTATGAATGCATCCAAGGATGGCATCCTCAAATTTTGAACTGCAATCTTAGTAGCATATAATGTTGACACAAAAAATGAGTATTCTAGACCCAACTTTGATAGAATGGAGAGGATTAGCTAATATTATTCCTTCCTAGTCCCACACTACTTGAGCAAAATCACAAGTGACTTAAACTTGGTGATGAATTCCTCAATGGTTTTGAATTAACTTGGTCTCAATGAGATCAACTCATTATAATTGATGTCCTCTAAGATCATCTTTCTTTCCGAAGAGGGNGAGAGAGAGAGAGAGAGAGAGAGAGAGAGAGAGAGAGAGCCATAAGATTCATCCTTCCTATTATGCCACTGTGATTTATTAGCAAGAGCATTAGGCTCGATTTGTAAGGCCATAGTAACTATGTAGAGACCTCTGCTACGGAATAGTATCTCAATATTGGCTTTCCATTCATAGTAATTGAATGAATTCAAGGTTACTATCTTATATAGATCCATTCTCTGTTGTTGTGCTACAAGTGAGAGAACTGAATACTTGCACAAATCTAGAAAGACAATTATTTTTTCGCATGACCAGGATCCGATACTATATTAGATTCTAGTAGAAAATCTTGGGACAAAAAATGTCTTCACATAAATTGAACAAGAGAAATAAAGAGGAGAATAATTGAAGAACAATATGAGAAATATTCCATTAATTTATTATTCACATTATGGGTGAATATATAATACAATATCAATGAATAATTCAAATACCTTCTCAGGAAGTTGAATCTACCAACCTAGACTGACTCTAGAGCTAGCTAGGAGTTAGAGAATCACCATAAATAGATAACTAGTGCAACCGCAACTCACTAAATCAATTAATAACCAGTTAACTGAAGGGTTAGGTGACCAAAGGAGCCCATGTTCCTATGAATCATGTAAATTTACACTAGAGATACTGGAAGTGATATAATGGATGGGGATCAGATTTTAGTTGGGGAAAATTAATGACCTATTGGAGTGAACTACTGGACATTGTTGGTGGCACTCCGAGTGGGTTCCTATAAAATAGGGATTGATCCCTAGAGCTCCAAAATGCATGCAGGAGGGTGCAGTAAGTGGAAGATCTCCATTATTCATGTACACCATGCACTGGTAAAGTGATGATACCTCCTAAGCTAGGGGAATTAATAAAATTCACTTTATGTGATCAAAAGGAGACAAAGGGAGGATTAATAATTGTAACACTCTTTGAATCCATACTCAGTTGTTTTTTTTATAATGTATTTTGGATATCATATTCCCCTCTAACCTCATATATTAGGGGGCATATGTTATATCCTAAAATGACACATTATCTTCCTGTGACCACTTTCCCATGTTTTCATCGCATGTCGACACTTCCATGACAACACTTAATGAAATTCACTGAAAGTCACCGAAGAAACAACTAGATTAGAGGAGCCATATATCAACTTTTGTAGCTCTGTTTGACCTCTTCTTTAAACTGTTGGAAAGGTCTCTGATTAATTAACAACTTTGTAGAAGACACCAAAGCTTTACAATTCCCAAAAGAACCCTAAAAATGAGATATTTTTATCTAACCATGACTTCTTAAGAAAACTCGTGACTTTCATCTTTGTATTTGCGACTTTGATTCATAGAACCCATGGTTAAATCCTGTAGTGCTAAAAAGAAAAAAAAAAGAAAATAATCAAATTAGTGGTGGTTTGGGGTGTTTTGGAACTCACCTGGCAGTTGTAAAAAACCCCTTTTCGACCCTATCTCTTGAGAAATGTATAAAGAGAGGGATAGAGGTCTATGAGAGAACACTTGAACCTTTGCATTTTTATGATAGAGGAATTGGGACTCTCATCCTCCCTTCCTTTTCCATATATTGTCATCTCCTTGTTTTGCAGATCTTGGAGGATGAGTTCATTGGAGAAGAGAAGCAGAAGAACTAGATCAAGGTTTTGTGAGGTTCCTAACATGAAGAGAAGGTAATCTTTGTACTTCTTCCATGATTAATAAATATGTGATGCTCTTCCTCTTCCCAAAACAATGTGTCTTGTGTATTGAATATTTTTTTATTATTATATGATGTTGTTTATCAGATTATGGTTTTATGTTTCATTGAACATAATATCCTTTCATATAGTCAAATTGGTTTGAGGAAGGTTAAGTTTGTTTTGCAAGTCTCTTGGAGTAAGAGGAGCAAGAGGAGGATTGAAGAGCATCTTGGATCAACCTTCATTGATTAAGGTATGAATCTATATAATCTTTGAATATTGTTTACATTTAAGTGTAGAACTATATGCATTTCTCTTTCAGCCCTAGTATGTTGATGGCCTCTGAACCCCCAGCCAAAGGAGCACTCTCCTCTACAACATCGATGTCATGAAGTCCCTCTGATTTTGGAATGTCGTCAGTTCTCATATCATGTTTGTAATTAGGTTCTCTTGACATGTTGTACCATGTCATCATAATTTGCAATGTTATCATCCCTTTTCATTCCATTGGTAACTCGCTCATAATTACTTCCAACACTTTGTTGCATATGTCCTCTAGTGCACTATGGATGAACGAATTTTCATTCACAAAGATTGAAAGTATGGATGAAATTGGAAGTCAATTATTCCCATGTTATGGTTTCCCTTTGCAGTTTTGTAAAAAAATACCACCTTTGTGGTACTTCATCCAGAGTATGGACAAACACATGGACCCATTCTTCATTATCTCTCATTTCCCATGTGGTTTGACATGCTACCAGATGATCGTTGGGATCATTCCTTCCATCATATTTATTCCATTGGTATGATTTGTCTTCTCTAAATTGAACTTCCATCCATCATTGACATACCTTCCAGTCTCCCATCAAGGCCTTGTGCATATCCCACCATCTATTTAGAGTGGCCTTCAATGCTTCTTCCAATATCAACAGGAACTGAGGCTTTGATAGTTTATCTTTGAATTTGCTAATAAAAAATTTCAAATTAGGTATTCCTTCATATGTTGGTAATTCGATGACTTATGTCACTACCCATCGCAATGACTCAGTAACTCATGCATGTTTCCTGATTGATACTTCAGGTAATTGGTTCTTCCAGTTCCCTAACGCATCATCAAAATCCAATGATGCAGAGCTAGCACTTTTCCATCCCAGCTCTCCATCTGTAGTGGGATTAATATAGTCTTTGGAGATATTGTAAGTGTTATCCCATCCTCTTGCAACTTCATCATTGATTGGTTCGACATATATTTGTCCTTTCTAGGGATTTAGTGCGGAAATAGTATGTATGTCGCAATTCTCAAAGTTCATTACCCTTTTTTTGAAGTTGATAACCACCAAAATTTTAATTTTCCCAACTAATTCCTAATAACACAGGGCATGATCTTATCTCATTGACTATATCGATAACATCGAATTCTACATATGTCTTCATTCCTTCCACTTCGACAGCTAGACAAAACACTCTACCAATTGATGACACCCTGTCTTGATTTTCCAATTGTAGTTGTACTAGGGACTAGACCAACTGTGGTTTCCCCATCATTTTTTATGTTTACCTTGTTAAGATATTTACATCCAATCCTAGATCCAAAATGACTAAATTCATGTCATAGGAACCAATATGGACATTCATCCTCATCTCTCGTCTTGCTTTATTCTTATGTAATGAATTTACTGGGTGGTCCTGTCAGCCTTCCTCTTGTAGATATAGAGATATTTATATTTATTCTAAAGTGTCTGCATATTTTTCTAACGTTAAAAAAATATCTATAATTTGTTTTAAAGTACCAACATTTCTTGATGATCCCGACAGTTTTATCAAATTGAAGATTGATGGAAATTCATATACATGTAACTTACAGGTGTTCTTCTTTAACATGTCTCTAGTGTCAAATAAGGTTTTCTTCTCTGTGCTGACATCAAATTGCATTTTCTTTAGAGCTGATAGACAAATATTTATCAGCGGTCCATCAAATCATACGATAGCTCCTCATCGGGTTACTACTCTGAAATTTATTGGTTGATTTATTAGTTCCACTGAGATATTCCCTACATTTTCTCATGGACCTTGATTCTTATTTACATTATGGTTCTATTGTGGTTGCAATGAATTATTTGCTTTCTATTTCATGATAAATTGTGGGTGTTCCTCGACAGCATGGTATGTGACTCTACAATAAGTACACTAAGATTGTAGATATGGAAAATCCCAATACTTTGAAATTCTAGCATGTTACTTGTCTGTGGCCTTGTCCAATAGCTCCTCCATGACCAAAGCCTCCATTACAACCTCCTTAGAATCATCCCTACTGTTGGCATGGTTGTTGGTTGAACGGTTGTTTTTTATTAGGTTGCGGCTAAGTATACCATGGTTGTGGTTGAAGCTAGTTATACTGCGGTTGAGTATACTCTAGTTGCAGCTGGTTATACTGCAGCTGCATCTGATTATACTGTGACTACAGCTATGGTATTTCTGTTGTCCGTTATTCCTCTCCCTTTCATAAAATACGTTTCCATGGTTCTTTCTTGAAGCAAATCATATGCTCTGCAGTCCTTTTGTTCATGGCCAATAGATCAAAAAAAAGTATAGAAAAGGTTCACTGGTTTTGACACAACTGTTTGAATGTATATGCACTCCTCAGACCAATGTCCTCTACTCTAACAAATCTGACACCATGTAAATCCTCCTCTACTTAATGAATTTGGGGCTCCAACCTGCAATTATTCTTGGAATTCCATGAATTGATCCTTATGATGTCCCTCTGATTAGAATATTCTACACCATACCTCTTCTCTGACTTCTTTTCCCTTCTTAATATCATGCAATGTAACTGAATAGTGAGGTTCGCTAATTGCGACTAGATCTGGCTCATGCCAATCCCGATTTCACCAACTGGTGAAGCTTCTAGTTTCGTTGTGATTTCTAGAGCTTCTTCTTGAGATGTGATCTTGTTTTACATACTCATAATATGAATGTGTGGCACCAAAGCTACAATAAACCATTCCTTATGGTTCACATCACGCATTCCAAATATGATCTTAGCCATCATAATTCTGAATCATTGATCAAAATCCCACACTGATTCGTTAGGGTACTTCTTTATTTCTTTCAATTTAGTAATATACTATGACTCAGATTTTTGCTTCTTAACCTCTTAGATTAGTCCAGTCCTAATTTGCACTTGAGTCTTCTGGGGATGTCCCATTGGTAATTGTACAAATTTCATGTACCAATCCAACGTGCGGCCTTGAAAGGTTGTCTCCAATTGTCCTTTATTTATATCTTCATCGTGCACTTGTTTTACTGTCCATACTGCTTCACATAAGAACCAATATTGTTCGGGATCCTCAGTCCAAATACCCTGGAACATGGGAAGTTTCACATCATCACCCACCATTTTGGGTCTTTATTGGGTGTTATATTGTCTAGATTAATTCACCTAATATTTAATTATCGACCGGGGTTGGTAGGCTTATAGTTGACACAAAATATTTGTGAAGGTAGAGGGCTTCCTATGGTGTCGTGGAAATATTTTAACAACAAAATATCAAAATATCTTTCAAAATGAAAAACCAAGTCAAACTCCTAAGAATTCAATTATTAAGGTAATTGAACCGGAACAAAATATTAAACTAAATAATTGATAATTTATTTTATAAGAAAATAACTTTTAGACTAAAAAGTTACTATCAACAACTAACTTTTCAAAAGGGAAACTGTAATGCAAGGAATGCCTATTTCATAAATAAGTAGAAAACTTAATAAAAGAAACAAGTAGAAAACTTAATAAAGAAAAATTAATAATAGAAGAAAGTAGAAAACTTAATAGGAATGGATTTAGATTATATCCTACAAGTCTCTCTCTTGGTAATAAAAAAAAAAGTAGTCTACAAAGTACTAGTATTTTTTTTAAGGAAAACACATCTAATACTAAGTTTTACATGCAAACGAATAAATGGATCCAAAGGCATGATCACAAAACAATACAACAGTAAAAAGAATAAAAAAAAAATTCAAGAAACAAAACATAACATAGTTCAAAACATGTTCAAGGTGAAAAGAGGTAGCGATAAGGATAGAACTTTAATAAATAACCTAAAACAATCTAACTTTAACTTTGATGTTAAATAGAAGTATCATCTAACTATTTTAGTCAAAGCATACTTCGAATACTAAAGAAACAGAACATAAAACAATTTCAAAACACATTAAAAACACTAAAAATGAAACTATGGGATGAATGGAAGACTGAACTAGAGGTCTGAAAGCGGTGTCTGAATGACAGTTCAAACAGGTTGTCTAAATGACAGTTTGCACAATTAAAACAAGAGAAAATAACCTAAATGATATAATCTTCAGCTAAATTTATGCACATGTAAATACAATGCAGGGAGGCAGTAAATAAACTTACTTATTGATCAAATTTGACAATGAAATAATCTTAAACAAAATCATTTCGTATTAAGAAACAATACTGAACTTTAACTTGAATGAATTGATAACAGAAAGGAAATAAACAGAATTGAATTTATTCTAACAAAAAAAACCTATTCTATCTACTTGCAAATAAACTGAACAATAAAGATGGAAATGAAATGACTGAAAGTAAATTGAAAGCAAACTATGACAAACTGAAAGCAAACGATGCACGTAGCTATTTAATTTTGGAAACAAAATGCATTACAGGAAACAAAATAAAATAAATGTTTACAGTAATTTAATGAAAATAAACTAGTCTAGCTACAACAAAAAGAAGAGAACGAAATTACACAAAAGAATGAACCTCTGGTTGATGAGGGTCCCTCTCAAAAATAAGGGGTGATTCCTGGCTAACGCTTACACGAACGCAATCATAAACAATAGAATATCGAACTTATATTAAAAATAAGGAACAAAGTTACAACGCTCCTCTCAAAAACTGATTGTTTAACTAATAAAAATGACCAACTCTTTAGCTCTCTGCATGGAGGCATTTATATACAATGTTTACATAGATGAGCAAGTCGAACCTTTAGTGTTTGACTGCTCTCTAACTTTAGTCAACCATTACTGCAATCAAATGATCAAACGCCAATGCACAACACCATTCCTTCTTCAGCTTCAATGGTTCTCTTCAGCGTGCGTGATGTGGCATACAACTCCTTTAGCTCGGTTGGTGGAGTGGTGTTGAATAGAGGAGAACACACTGGTGATTCTTCTAGACTGTGGGCTATTGCATCAACTTAATGCTTGGACTGGTGCTATGGTGTTGAACAGAGACAGTGTGATGGTGAGTCTTCGAGACTAAGGAACGTGCTTTCACCCAAACATGTGTACAGTAAACAATTCGCAAAACTGTTTCATACTTTAACACTCAAAATCTGTCTTCAACAGTGCGCAACCTGGGTAGCAATCTGGATGGTAAGCTAGATAGAGATATCGATATGCTCTATGCATATCTAGTTGAACACATTGTCTTTTTGTTGGTGTGCTAAGGTCTATAAAATGAATCCCGTGCTAACATTTCAATGCCTAGAAACCTGCCAATGAATAATGCATAGTCTAATCAGCGAGCTGGATGGTGAGTTGTACACCCTACATGCATGTTCGGCTGGATGCGTGTCTATTTGTTAATTTGTCCAAAAGACTATATAACCTGCACAACAATATGCACGTAAATTAATATATCAAATGCGCTTCAAAAAATGTCAATTTTAGTCAATAAAATCATAAAATGATAATAATAAACATATTTTACATAAAACTTAAATTCATTCATACCTGGGGCTGAATAGTGAACTACGTGACAGAGAATATGGAAAAAAGATAAAAAAACATATGTTTAAATGAGTAGTGTAACTGCAAAAAATGATAACAAATTCGGGATCAACATCCCGCAAGCTAGAGAAATTCCAGGTCCCACTGACCAAAAAGAAAGATAACTTAGGAAAAATGCATAGCTACGCTAGCAGTTGCCTTTGACTTGGTAGATGAAGGAGGTGATTTAAAATTCAATATTTTGGTCTGTGCTTTCAAAATAGCATGTCTTTCATGTCAAATGTTGTATAAAAATTTAATGGCTTTGTTGAGTTCTTCAACATTCTTGATTTAATATCTCTCACGTTCAAAACAATTCAGCATTGTTCAACAATTATGATATAGAATCTTTTTGTAGAGAGTGTACGAAGAAAATGCCTGAAATAGCTCTACAGAAATGATGCAAATGAAAAACAATGTAATAGTAAGAAGTTCGTCCTGTTTGAGAGATCATGCTATCATAGAGAACCTTGAAACATGTGCCATTATCGAGCATATGCACTAATGGATTAATTCATAAGGTTTGAAATTAGTTCAACCATGTCCAAAGTAAAACTTTGGACAGGTTGAACGTATGACACGAAGGCATAAATCACATTTTCAATAACCTTGGTTAACAAGAATGTTGATCATTTGATAGTTTACATGCATGATTGGGTAAGAGGATAGGATTACCAACAATGGAATAATGACTTAAAACTTTTGTATTGATGTGGAGGTGAAAACTACTTGCCAAAAAAAAACAAAATTTGGTTAGCAAATTTTAATCATAAGTGTTGTAATATCACAATGTTTTATTGAGATCGTTATTTGGTATTTCATTTGGACCTTCATTCAATCCTTCATATAGTTCTCCATATTGATTTTCCTGTGAAAATATGCTTCATGCTATAACCAAATTCCACTACTTACATTATCCTGAAAAACACTTATCATTTGTTAGAGATAAATAGATCTACCATAAATAATGAAAAGTATAAACAGTCTAATTTTTCCTAATCCTCCCCCAAACCAAAGATATGGCGTGTCCTCAAGCCATACAAGAGAGAAGAATTGATTGTTCCAGATAATGAAAATAAATATTTCTATCATGTTGTTATTATTTTGTAAGAAAAAGAAAATCTAAATAGCAAATGGAAATGATTCAGATATGTATATTCATGAAAAATATAACAGTACTTAGAAATACCACTTGAATGAGGATAATATAATCAAAATAATGCCATAGGAAAAACTAGTCATCCATGCCTCATTTTAAAGATATATTGTCATCATAGAATAGTTTAAGTTTAACCCAAAGTGTGTGAGATTTACAGCTATGGGTCCCATTTCTAGGATAATGACATCCTAGGTATTTGTTGAATTAGATGACTGGGGTGAATTCTAACTTACAGCCATTCTCAAATGAAATTATAAACAATTGGTTGTGACATATTTATTCATAAATTTAAAAGAAAATCATTATATAATCATTGGTCTACGAATCATGTGCATAGTGGTGTATTAACCAGGTCTCTTTTATCCGATATTGCCTCGCTGCATGCAGGCTTGTTCAGTACCCCAATGAGTTTATCTTGGTACCATGCAAGCATCGCCCCACTGCCAGTGAGCCTGTTTAGTACCCCGACAGGTTTACTTGCATTTTTTGAGCTTCCGTGTTGTATGTTTTTACTAAGCATTAACCTGCTGCCAGCAGGCCTGTTCAGTATCCCAATGGGTTTTCCTTGTATAATGATATTGAATATATGGAAGACAATTGGTACTAGAGCATGTTAAGTCCTGCTAAACACATAATTCAATTTTGTACAATAAACTTATAAGTAATTTCATAATGGCCTTTACCAAATATCATGTCAAAAGAGAATAACTTAAAGTTGTTCTTTGACCTTACAAACCTTCTTCTTCATAAAAGAAAAGTAATGTTTCCCACAAGCAAAAATTACACTTACTCTTGAGTCATCACAAAAATACTTGAGAGACAAGTTTTGATAACAAGTATAGGATGAACTAGTAATCCATAGGTGTAAGATAAGATTTTTAAAAATATAATAATGAAAGTAGGTCTATCAAGCAACTATTTAAAAGAGAAAATCATAAATATACATGTCTGAATCAAAATACCAAAAACCATATGAATCATAGAAGAGCTTATTAAGAATGATATACCGAGGATTGTAATTTTTTTGAATTTTCACTATAAACTGCAAAAACGTACCCCAAGAAAGGTTAAGATACCTTATAAGTGTTTTAATGTACTTCCCTTTTCCAAACAATACTCCATTAGCTTCTCATAGAGATACTGTACTTGTAATCAAACTGCAAAACCACTTGTTAGATGATTCAATTTATTCATGAAGACATATAAATATTATAAAAAATAAAAAGAGTCCCTTATAAGCAATTCATCAAAAATGACTCTTGTTTATTGAAAGAAACAAACACATATTCACATATATACAAATGATGATAACCCAAAATATTTTTTTAAGGATCAGGAGGAGGAGGAATAACTTCTTGTTCAACTAATTCCATTTCATTTTGGTGCAAAACATTCTGTATGAAATCATGTTTAGATGTTGGTTGGTGATAAAGTCTAAGTCTATGTCCATTTACTACAAAGGAAACTTGTGAACCATCAATTGTCTTAATTTCTACTGATCCATTATCAAAGGCTGTAACTACTTCATATGGGCCCATCCAACGGGTAGTTAATTTCCCTTTAAACCATGAGTCGAATAGTAGTGCCCAATCTCCAGTATTAAACTTCTTTTGATTAATAAATATATCATGCCATGTCTTTTGTTGATTCTGTATTAGCATTGTTATTTGGAGTGCATCTTGTCTAATCTCATCTAACTCATTAATCTTTAATATTTGTTATTTCTTTGCTTCATCCAAATCAGTGTCTAATTGTGCTGCCATACGAAAGGTTTTAAGTTGAAATTCAATAGGTATAAGTACTTGGTTTCCATACACTAACTCATAGGGGTATGTTTCGTAGTGTTTCTCCATGTTATCCTATAGGCCCAAAAAGCCTCCAGAAGTCTATATGCCCAATCCTTATGATGTAAGTGAATGGTTTTAGTTTAAATGGATTGTAATACTTTATTGGTTGATTCTATTTGACCATTACCTTGAGGATGATAAGGTGAAGACTTACAATGTTGGATGACATATTTCATAGTAAATTATTTCATTAATTTAGAAGTAAATTGGGAACCTTGGACTGTGACAATTTCTATAGGTACACTAAACCGGGTAAATATTTCTTCATATATGAATTCTACCATTGATTTCTCTATGGCCCTAAAGAAAGATTTAGCTTCTACCCATTTGGTGACATAGTCCATACAAACTAGGATATATTTATTTTTACAAGACATGAGAGAAATTGGTCCTACAAAATCAAGAGTCCATTTCTCAAAGGGTTCAACCATGACTTGGGGTTGTAGGGGCATCTGATAAGATGATGTAGGTATACCCATTCTTTGGAAACTATCACATCCTTTGACATATTTGGCATCATCCTTAAAAAAATTTGACCAATAGTAACTAGAATGTAATACTTTGTATGTCATTCCCTTATCGCAAAAATGTCCTCCACATGGTCCATCATGGCATGCATGGAGGATGTCTGTCATTTCATCCTCCCACACACATCATTGAATAATAAGATCTAGAGCAGTGTGGAAGAGATCATTATCAACCCAAAAATAATTGGAAATCTGAAGTATAATATGACGCTTCTCACGTGGGGAAAAATGGTTTCATAATTTACCAGTTGCTAAATAATTGACAATATCTGTGAACCAAGGGGTTTGAACAGATACAAAAAATATATGTTCATCAAGAAAAGTGTCATCAACACGTTTAGTACCGTCTTCATGTGGAATATAGGAAAGGAAATCAACTACTAGATTTTCTTTACCAGGTCGGTCAATAACGATCATGTTAAATTCTTGCAATAGAAGAAGCCACTAGGTTACTCTACCATTGGTGATTGGTTTATTCATTAGAAATATAATGGCAGAGTGATCGGTATGCACCAAAACATCATAACCTGTAATGTAATGGAGAATTTATTAATAGAATAAAATACTGCTAAAAATTCTTTTTCAGTAATAGTGTAATTTAGTTCGGCAGGAGTAAAATTCTTGCTAATAAAATAAATGGCATAAGGTGTGTGTCCCTATTTTTGACCCAGAACTCCTCCTATGGATGTATCAGAGGAATCGGGGCATATATGAAAAGGAAGGGACCAATCAAGACCCCTAAGTATTGGTGTCGCCGATAGTTTAGATTTTAAAATTTCAAAAGCATTTTGACAATATTTTGTCCAATGGAATTCTACATCCTTTGTAAGCAATTTAAACATTGGTGCAACTATTTTAGTGAAATTTTCAATAAAATGACAGTAATAGCCTACACGACCAAGAAATATTCTTACCTCTTTCTGTGTTTTGGGAGAGGGAAGGCCACCAATTACTTCAATCTTAGTAGGATCTGCCTTAATTCCTTGATAGGAAGCATGGTGTCCTAAGACTATACCTTATGTTAGTAACATTTTACATTTTTCATGACTAAGGGATAAATTTGTTTCTTGACATCAGATCAAGAACTTCTTGATGTTATCAAGAGACTCTTGAAAAGTATTACCATAGGCTATAAAATCATCCATATATAACTCCGCAGAGTCATGTATAAGATCGNACTGCTCACTAAAGAGTGGCAGGTGCATTACACAAGTCAAATGGAAAAAATATATAAGTGTACGTTCCCCAAGGGAATGTAAAAGTGGTCTTTTCTTGATCTTCAAGTGCTATTAAAATATGGTTGTAACCACTATATCCATCGAGAAAGGAAAAATATTTTTTACCTGACAGGGTATCTAACACTTGATCAATAAAAGGTAAGGGAAAGTAGTCCTTGAGTTTAGCTTTGTTTAATTCTCTAAAATAAACACAAATGCACCATTTACCTATGAATTTATATGGGACTACCACTAAGGGAGACAACCATTTACTATTGGAGATAGGATAGATGAAATGAGTAGTGAGGATTTTTTGTAATTCTTCTTTCACTATATCCTTTAGAGCAGGATTCATCCTCCTCTGCGGCTTCCTTACAGGTGACATGTTTCAATCCATGTAAATATGGTGAATGCAAGTGTCAGGATGTATACCCTTCATATCGGTGTATTCCCATGCAATTTCTCCATCTTGTTTTTTAAGAACTTTAAGCAGTTGTTCTTGTTGGTTTTCACTTAAGCCTGCATTTATATGTAGAAATTTTTTAGGGCCAACCTCACAAGGTATGTTATAGGGTCCTGTATGCTCTTCAATTGGGAAGACACAAGGTGATTATGTCAACATTGAGAGAGCCATATTCTCTTGAAACTTGTCTTTGAAAATCTGATCGAATTGAGCAAAATACTGAGATAGATCTATACAAGTTGTCGAAGAAACAAACTGGTTTAATGCATTCTTGATTTTCTGCTCTTGAAGTTCCTAGGAGAAATCACTAGGGAGGGAGATATCATCAAAGTATTCATCCATGAGAGAAAAATTTAACCACCATAAGTTTTCAGTTATTGGTTGTGCCAGGGGGTATAATATATGTCTCTTTGTAGACAACCCATTGGAAATAGTCATCTCTCCATCCCTACATCCTATAAAAGTATTTGCAGTAGCTAACTAGGGTCTTCCCAAGATAATAGGATTCCTTTTAGAATGATCATTTGATTCTATGACCATAAATTTGACAGGGTATTCCCATGAGGCTACTGATATGATAATGTCATTAAGGATTCCATGAGGTTTTACCGTAGTACGGTCTGCTAGTTCTAGGATGGAAGGGGTAGGTCAGAGAAATTGTCCTAACTGTAAAACTCCTAAGACTATGGTGGTCATCATATTGATAACAGATCCTAAATCGATTAATGTATATTCTATGGCGGTGTTGTTTATAATTACAGTCACTACTGGGGCTCCCGGATTTGTATATTTTGCAATTCGGGACTGATATGTCATACATTCATACATCTCTCCTATAACATGAATTGTGAGAGGGTCCTTTTTCTTCTTCCCTGAGAAATTAATGCATATATCCTTTATTACCTTGCTATAGATTGGCATGTCCTTGATTTCTTATAATAGAGGGATTTTGACATAGATATTCTTTAATTCATTCAAAATGTCATCCTTCGGATGAGCTACATATTTTTTGATCACTAGTATTTTCGGGAATGGAGGAATTCTTTGCTCCTGAATAGATCCTTGTGGAGGACGAGTATGTACTAGAACCTTCAAAATGTTCACATCCTCCAAAATAGCATCATTCATGGGTTCATTTGAATCCTCTTCTTCTTCATTTGCTTCATGAATGATGACTAATGACTTGGGTTTGTCATTCACAACTCTTCTAGATCATAATTGAATCTCATGTACAAGTACAGTCGAAATAAGGTACGATGGAAGAGTTTGCAAATAAATGATGTTAACAGATATTGAGTTGGTTTATTATTTGGTTTAGGTATCAGTTGTGCAAGTAATAATGTTGGTTAAGGAGGATTTGTGTTATGGAAGTGATGATGTTATTGTGCGATGAAAGGAACTGGAGGTATAAATCCAGGATAAATTTGCTAGAAATTTGTTTGGTGCTAAGGATAAGGATGATTAGGTGTAGGGATAGGCTGTGAATGAGGGTATGGTTTTCCTCTCCACCCTTCTGACCAATATTGCCACTACTGAAATTGAGGAGGAGGGTACTAAGGTGGCCATTTCTTCCAACTTAAATTGTTCCATTGTTGAGGTGGTTGATATGGAGGGTAATAGAGTGGGGGTTGTGGTGGAAAGTTCTAATATGCTATTTGATCTCTAGGTTTACAAGGAGTCCTTCTAGATGTTTCACCTACATCCCAAATCTTATAGATGGCTTACAACCCAAGCAAGGATGAGTAGTTATCTGTTGGATTCTCTTCTGTACAGATGTGACACACGGAGATGTTGTTTAATGGACATTCCCTTTGGGGATGTTTGGTCCTACATCTTGGACAAAAAATACTCATTTCTGCCCATTCCTCATCCTGACTTTTCTTGGATTGTAAAGAATCTAGTTGAGAACCCATTTCTCCTAAGATATCAGTCTTGAAATTCTCCAATAGGTTTCCTAACTATACCCTTGTAACTCCACCTGAATTGGGAATGTTTCCTCTTACATTTCTACTATAAGGCTCTCGAATTTTTTTCCCAAATTTCCCCGTACTTCTAGAATAATTTCTACACATCTCACTGATTTGTGCAAATTTTTTATGAGAAATATCACTAGCGTCCATGAGATTAAGACTTTGTAACAAGTCCTCGGAGATCCCTTTAAGGAAAAGTGTATGTACTGCATCTTCTTGGAGGTCACTATATTTTGATCTATGTAATGTATAAACAAACCTTTCGAGATAATCCTCTAGGATTTCATCTTCAAGTTGTTCTATATTGAATATATCATGTCGAGAGTCCTTAGGTATGTAGTATTATTGATATTTTCAAAAGAATGAGGTTTTCATATTGTCCCAAGTCCTGATAGTGGATTCACCTAATCCCATGAACCATCTCAAGAAGAAATATTTTAGTGTAGCAGGAAAGAGTTTTAGTTTGTGAGCATCTTGTAGATAATTATAACTCCTACAAAGGATATTGAACTCGAATAGAAATGTGTCTGGGTCCACATTACATTTTCCATAGAAATTCAGTAAGGAAGAAGGAGGGATGTTTTTAGTTACATCCTATCACAGTATATAAAATAGGGAACCCAAAGGTAGCCTCAATTCGATTTTCCCCTTCTCCTTCATCATTTCTAACTTCATCATGATCTTTGTTTTCTCATTGTCTCTCCATATAAGCTAGATTTTTAACGTAGATATACCTAGGAGGCTCCTTTGGAGGTGATAATGGGGCGTCCCAACATTCTTTTTCGGGAGAGATATTCCTCTGATCAACCATGTTTTTATTAAATCCTAGAGGGATAGTAGGTTCTAATATGGAAGTTTCAATTTGTGAGATAACTAGATCTATGGAGGTTCTAAAGAGAGATTTTACCTAGGCAGGATCAACAAAGTCAATGAAGTTCGGATCTCCTACTAGTGAAAAAGTTGTGTTATTTGTATTCAAAACTAGTGGAGGATTAGAGATTCCTAGTGGCTGATATTCTTGAACTTCCTCAGGGATGGGGTCCTTAGAACCTCCTATCAAGGTTCCTTCTCCCTCTATCACTTCCCCAGTAAGATCTCCTGAGAGGGTCTCTTTAGGTTTCCAGGTAGAAATATCTCGGAAAGGTGTCTTTCGATACCTTTCTAGTGAGTTAGTAGTTGGGGAGTTACGTCCCCTATAAAAGTTAGTAGGGATTTCAATAATTTTTCTTGTCTTAACAAATCTACCCCAAGGATCTCTAAGTCTACTCATGAAATAGTTCAAACTAAAGAAAAACCTATGGTACTACTACTGCTAAATTTGAGGGTGCCTGTTATAACAGATGCACAGGTTCTTACCTCTTGTCTTATCTTTTTTTTTTTGTATCTGGAGTATCAGAAACTAGAGAGTTTCATACTCGCATGACACTGAGTCGATTTCGACCGCTACCACTATAACCTCCAGGAGAATACGCTGACCCCCACAATGCATCTCAGGATGCAACGAGGTTTGAACCCTTAACTTTCTTAACAGCTGGTACACCTTAACAAGTGCATGGTTTCCAATTGATCTACACCTCGGGGGGATTACCTCTTGTCTTATCGCTCCTCCACCACCAGCCTATTACTAAACTTCATAAATAATTCTACTCTACCTCACAGAACAACTCCCTGGCAACGACGCCAAAAATGTTGGGTGTTATATTGTATAGATTAATTCACCTAATTTTTAATTATCGACCAAGGTTGGTAGGCTTAGAGTTGACACAAAATATATGTGAAGGTAGAGGCGTTCCTATGGTGTCATGGAAATATTTTAACAAAAAAAAGATCGAAAAATATTTCGAAATGAAAAATCAATTCAAACTCCTAAGAATTCAATTATTAAGGTAATTGAACCGGAACATAATATTAAACTAAATAATTGATCATTTATTTCATAAGAAAATAACTTTTAGACTAAAAAGATACTATCAACAACTAAATTTTCAAATGGGAAACTGAAATGCAAGGAAGGCCTATTTCATAAATAATTAGAAAACATAATAAAAGAAACAAGTAGAAAATTTAATAAGAGAAACAAGTAGAAAAATTAATAGGATTGGATTTATATTCTATCCTATAAGTCTCTCTCTCGGTAATCAGAAAAAAGGAACAGTCTACAAAGTAATAGTATATGTTTCTAAGGACAACACATCTAATAATAAGTCTTACATGGAAATGGATAAATCGATCCAAAGGCATGAGCAAAAAACAATACAACAGTAAAAAGAATCAGAAACAAACTCAAGAAACAAAACATAACATAGTTCAAAACATGTTTAAGGTGAAAAGAGGTAGGGATAAGGATAAAACTTTAATAAATAATCTAAAACAATATAAATTTAGATTCAATGTTAAATATAACTATCATCTAACTATTTCAGTCAAATCATATTTCAAATCCTAAAGAAACAGAACTTAAAACAATTTCAAAACACATTAAAAACACTAAAAATGAAACTATGGGCTAAATGACAGACTGAACTACAGGTCTGAAAGGGGTGACTAAATGACAGCTCAAATAGGCTGTCTGAATGATAGTATGATCAATTAAAATAATAGAAAATAACCTAAATGATCTAATCTTCAGCTGAATTTATGCACATGTAAATACAATGCAAGGAGGCAGTAAATAAACCTATTTATTGATCCAATTTGACAATCAAATAAACTTAAGCAAATTCATAAAAAACAAATCATTATGTATTAAGAAACAATACTAAACTTTAACTTGAATGAATTTATAACAGAAAGGAAATAGACAAAATTGAATTTATTCTGAAAAAAACAACCTATTCTATCTACTTGCAAATAAGCTGAACAATAAAGTTGGAAATGAAATGACTGAAAGTTAATTGAAAGAAAACTATGACAAACTAAAAGAAAACTATGCGTGTAGCTATTTAATTTCAGAAATAAAATGCATTACAAGAAACAAAATAAAATAAAAGTTTACAGTAATTTAGTGAAAATAAACTAGACTGGCTACAACAAAAAGAAGAGAACAAAATTACACAAAAGAATGAACCTATGGTTGATGAGGGGCCCTCTCAGCAATCATGGGTGATTCTTGGCTAACTCTTACATGAACACAATCATAAATACTAGAATATTGAACTTATATTAAAAATAAGGAATAGAGTTACAACGCTCCTCTCAAAAACTGACTGTTTAACTAATAAAAATGAACAACTCTTTAGCTCTGTGCATGGATTCATTTATATACAATGTTTACAGAGATTAGCAAGTCGACCCTGTAGTGGTCGACTACTCTCTAAATTTAGTCAACCATTACTGCAATCGACTAATAAAGTGCCAACACACAACACCATTCCTTCTTCAACGCGAACAGTTCTCTTTAGCGTGCATGATGTGGCATGTAACTCCTTCTTTAGCGCGATTGGTGGAGTGGTGTCAAACAGAGGAGAGCACACTGGTGATTCTTCCAGAATGTGGGATATTGTAGAAACCCAATGCATGGACTGGTGGTGTGGTGTCAAACAGAGATAGTGTGATGGTGAGTCTTCTATACTGAGGAATGTGCTTTCACCCAAATGCATGGACAGTAAATAGTTTGCAAAACCGTTTCATACTTTAACACTCGGAATCTGTCTTCAACAACGCGCAGACTGGTTAGCGATCTGGATGGTAATTTGAATAGAGATATGGATATGATCTACACATATATATTTGAACACATTGTCTATTTGTTGGTGTGCTAAGATCTGCAAAATCAATCCCGTGCTAACATTTCAATGCCTAGAAACATGCCAATGAATAATGTGCGGTCTAGTCAGCAAGCTGGATGGTAAGTTGTATACGCTACGTGCATATTTGGTTGAATGCATGTATGTTTGTTAATTTGTCCAAAATTTTATATAACTTGTAAACAAATATGTACATAAATTAATATATCAAATGCTCTTCAAACAATGTCAATTTTAGTCAATAAAATTGTAAAATGATAATAATAAACATATTTTACATAAACCTTAAATTGATTCATACCTGGGGTTGAATAGTGAGCTACATGACATAAAATATGCAAAAATATAACAAAACATATGTTTAAATGAGTAATTTAACTGCCAAAAATGATAATGAAATTGGGATCAACAGTCTTCTCCCAATGTTCATTGATTCACTATTATTACTATTGTGCTGACACGTCGGACAACCCTGCGAAGAAATCATGTTTCTTCCTCCTAATTTTGGCACATTGCATGGAGTTATAGCTACATTGTATCTTTGAGTTGGTCCTTCTTCTGGTTTAGGTGTAGCCTAGTCATCTTCTTCATCATTGTTGTTTGGGTACACAGGGTACTCCCAAAAGACCGAGCATCTTGAGCAACCGCTTCACACAAATAGATCACAGATCAACACACTGATGTTTGTCACGTGGTTAAAACCATCAAGAGGTAAATAGTCCATGGCCCCATCCAAATAGCTACTTGGAGCAATTTATTATGCAAAAGAAAGAAATTTACATGAGCGTCTCATAATCGATCAAGTAGCCAAGGACCCTCCATGCTCTTTAAATAGAAATCATGGACCAACCTGGTGTTAAGCCATAGGTCAATGGTAGGTATGATCTAAGAGAAGTTGAACCATCGGATCACTCTATGTCTAGAAAATATCGTGACCGTTGAATTAGAATATTTACAAATTCATACTAATACATACTAAAGAAACACACTTTTACCGAATGAATATATTACACAAGTTGATCTTAACTAACTCCTAAGTGTCTAAATATCCTAGCACCCCCCCTTAATAACAACTTGGGATAGGATTGAAGGATTTACAAAAGTGACACTATTAGGAGAAGGAAGGAGACATTAGAGCCTATCCCCCATTTAAGGACACATTCCTGAACTCCTAACATAGACCAAAGTTTAGAAAACTTCACTTTTGTAAGAGATTTGGTGAAGATGTCTGGAACTTGATCATATATAGGGCAATAGAGCACTTCAATAACACGATCATGAACAAGATTTTTGATGAAGTGCATGTGTAGCTCAATGTGTTTGATGCACTGATGTAGAACTGGATCTTTGGCAAGCATGATGGCACTTTTATTGTTGCACCAAAGTGGAGTAGGCTACTGTTGCTCGAATCCAAACTCTGAAAGGATCTGTCGAAGCCATAAATATTCCCAACTGGCATTAACTATGGCTTAATATTCTACTTCTGCTGAAGAAAGATAAAGAGCTTGTTGTTTCTTACAAGCTCAAGTGATAGGTCTAGATCCCAGACTAAAAACATAACCTGTAGTCGACTTTCGATCATCAATGAAACCAACCAACAAAGGTTTCCCCGCATGTACTATAATGAATCCCAAAATAAATTGTACCTCAAATTTATCAAAGTATTCTTTTTTCTACTTTCTAGTGACTTTCATGAGGTGTTTGCATATAACGGGTAACACAACCAATGACAAAGGAAAGTTCAGGATGGGAATGAGTCAAGTATAAGAGACTACCAACAAGCTGACGATACAAGGTGGCATCTACTTCAGGGGAACTATAAGTGGCAGAAAGTTTGACACAATATTGGAAGGGAGAAGGGGCTGGTTTACAATCTTCCATGTGGAAGCAATGAAGAAGGTCACAAGCATAATTAGACTAAGAAAGAAACATTCCTTCTTTTGTTTGCAATATTTGGAGACCAAGAAAATAATGCAAATGTCCTAATTCCGATATTTCAAAATTTTGCTTAAGACTAGATTTCACATGGGTTATAAGTTTAGGGTCACTAAGTAAGGATAAGATCATCAACATAAAGAACAAGTATGATGAGATGGTTTCCTACTTTCTTGGTATAGACATTGGGGTCAGAATGGCATCTAGAAAAACCAGTGTCAAGGAGAAAGCTATCCATTTTGGCATACCAAGCTGTAGGAGCTTGCTTAAGGCCATATAAGGATTTCTTAAGGAGACAAACAAGGCTAGAGTTATCCTGAACATATCCAAGAGGTTGTTCCATGTAAATTTCCTCCTGTAAATCACCATGTAAAAAGGAAGACTTGACATCCATTTTATGGACTTCCCAGTTATGTAAGGAGGCAAGGGAAAGAACAAGGCAGATGGAATTCATTTTTGCGACAGGAGCAAAAGTTTCATTGTAGTCAATCCCTTCAACTTGGGAAAAACCTTTGGAAACTAACCTTATGTTAATTCTTTCAACACTTCCATCTGATGCATACTTAGTTCTATAGACCCATTTACATCTGGCAAGTTTATTCCTTTTGGAAGAGAAAGAAGATCCCAAGTATCGTTCGCCATTAAGGAACGATATTCTACATCCGTAGCTGCATCCCAATCTAGATTTCCTAAAGCTTCTACTAAATTTTTTGGATCATGATTCTCAGAAACTTAAGCCAAAAGAGAAGAGGATCGCTAAAATTGAGAATGTGTTCGACGTTGATCTCTAGGATCACCAACAAGATCAGCAGTTGCTTCACATGTTGAACGGACCCATCAAAGAAGCATTGGTGCTGGTGCAATTGGAGGAACATGAGAAGGAGGAGGTGGATTTTCATCCTCACTGTCAACATCAAAAACTGGAGTTGGAAACCTGTCAAGGAAGTTGGAAGAAGAAGAAGAAGGCACAATCACCAAATCTGGCTCGCAGGCCAAAGATGGCACACCCGGAAAGTTAGGCTTGCATGCCAAGAGATTTTCATCAAATTGAACATCTCTTCTAATGATTATATCATGAGAATGTGGCTAAAGAAGTATATAACCTTTTACATGTTCTGAATATCCAACAAATATGCACTTTTCACTTTTAGGCTACAATGATTTCCATTTTCATCTGGAATGTGAGCCCATGCTTCACAACCAAATACATGAAAGTGAATTACATATGGTTTAATTTTACTCCATGCTTCTTTGGGTGTTATACCTTCTAAAACTTTAGTAGGTGTGCGATTAACTATGTAATTTGCACAGTTTATGGCCTCATCCCAATATTGAAGACTTAGTCCCTTAGATTGGATCATACAATTAGCCATTTCTTTTAAAGTGTGGTTCTTCCGTTCAGCTACACCATTTTGTTGTGGTGTATATGGAACAGTGTACTATTTTTGGATTCCTTGTTCAATGCAAAAAGTAGTGAACTTGTTCTTAACATATTCTCCTCCATTGTCAGATCTTAACTTAATAATTTGATGACTAGATTGTTTTTCAACAAGGGCCTTATAGGCCAAGAACATGTTAAATACTTCGCTCTTAAGTTTTAGGAAGTAAACCCAAGTGCACCTGGAGTAGTCATCAATGAAAGTTAAGAAATATTTGAAACCAAAAAAGGAAACAGATGGAAGAGGGCCACACAAGTCACTATGCACAAGCTCCAAGTGAACCGAGGCATGCCAAGAGGCACGTTTGCCAAAACTGTCCTGATGATGTTTTCCGAGTACACAACCGGAACAAACACCATCCTTGCAAGATACCATCAGAAGACCAATAACCATATTTTCTTTACATAGTTGTTGCAATGAGTGATAATTTAAGTGACCAAATCGTTCATGCCAAATTTTGCTCAAGTTATCACTATGAGCAACAAAAACTGAAGGAAAAGGTGATGAACCAAAGTTACTAAATTTGTACAACCTGGTAATATCATCTACAATTATAGTAGCAAGGACATTTTGATGATTTTTAAAATCCTTGATTACAACTTGGTGAGTTGTGAATGTCACAGTTTTACCTTCACCTGAATGAGTAATTTGATAGACTGATAAAAAATTGCAGGAAATTTTTGGAACACATAGTACATCACTGAAATGACCATTTTCTACTAGAACTGTTCCAAATCCTACAACACTTAGAGATCTATAATCACCAACAAATATTTGTTTGGTGTTACATTCATGCATAGTAGAAAAGATGGCCTGATCCTTAGCCATATGATAAGATGCTCCAAAATCAATGAGCCATTCAATTGAAATAGAAGAAGAAGATGCAGTATAAGAGGAACCAAAAGCACAAAGTGCATGTTCATGAGAGGTATATTCTGAAGACAAATATAGGCTGATGTGGTGCTTCTTCATTGCTACTTCCAAGGCTTCTATCTTCTTGAAACACTTAGATTCATCATGATTATCTTTCCCACAAAAATTGTGTTGATGTATATGTAACTTCGGAATGTATTATTCTATGTATTTTATATTATTGTAACCCGATGTTTATTCCAGGATGTTTCTATTATGTATTTGAGTCATGTGGTCATGCCCCGATGTTCCGATCGGGAGGATTATAATGTAAACAAGTCATATCAAGTCATTGGGTAAGTTCCCACTGTTTAGGGGCACTTGAGTTATTATACACTAATTAGGGTGTAGGCTCGAGTAGTAATTATTAGGTTGAGTGCACTTCAAGTCAACGGAATAATATAAATAGAGAGTGAGAGTCTCTCTATTTATCACTCGTGGCTTAGCTCTCTTGCTCTCTCAAGTGTGGCGCACTTTTGGAGAAGGAAATTCTTGGGCTTGACAGAAGACAGAAGGTTGCTGTTGTGAAGGGAGGTCATCTTACTGTTTTGGGTTCACATCTTGTGGTGATACTATCTTAGAGGAAGTTGAGGGGTTTTCTCAATTTATGGTTTCCCCTCCTAAAAGGTTTGTGTCTCTTGTCTCTTGTGATATGCTTATGTGATTGTTGTGCTTGTTATTCTCTCAGTGAAAAGATCTTATCATAATGCTAGCTTAAATGTTGAAAAACTAACATGGTATCAGAGCTAACCTGAGAAGAAGACATTGTGCAGCTACAGGAACTAGGGATTCCTATTTTGTGGATCTTCCTCCACATAGTTTCAGCAAAAGTATGCTAGGATGACTCTCCATTGATGGGTGCATCTTTCTGTCGATGCGAAATTCAATTTCAAGCATTTTCAGTTTCGATGTGGAAATTAGGGCTTTCTAAAGAAGAGGAATTTTTGAGTGATACTTGCATAGGATTGTTCTCCTCATCAAAACCGAAATTTAGAGACCTGGATCAATAAATTTGGTTGGGTGAAACTCCGGGAAAGTCAAACCCTAGTTTGACCCTGAGCTAGGAGAAACCCTAAATACTAAAACTGCTACGTTTTGGTACAGTCGCTATATTCCGAGATTGGCGAAGTCTCAGAATCTGAAAATTGCAGGGGACGAAGATACAATCCTGATGAACACTGTGTCCAATGGGAAGCCTCTGATTCTCTGTATTCCAGGAGATATGATCTCTCCAAGTTAGGGTTCCAGCCTGTTCCAGAAATCATCCATAAATAGGACACCTGGGGAGATATGAAATATCTTGGGATACAGAGGTCCAAATGGAATTCCTGAAGATGTTATAGAAATGGAACGGACTTTAATTTCTGTATTCTGAATATCAGACTCAGAAGATGAACCAGTGACACGTGGCATGCCATACAACTTCGCTGTTCTGAACAGTCCTGTAACAGGTCACCTTGGGAAAAGGATCATAAATCCAAAATGGTGAAACCATTTCTGATGAAAATTGCAGTGTTGGATAAGGGATATGCGAGGTTACCTCAGGAATAAATTTCAGACTCATAGGAGTATTAATTTCGGAGATATCACAGAAACAATAATAGGAATTTCTGCAGAAGAAATCAGAAAATTAGGGCTTCCTGTTTTGGGAGTTTCCCTCCACTGTTTTCAGAAAAGGAGTACATTGGACAGCTCCATTTGAAGAGATCTATCTGTTCATCCAATCAGATCTGAAATATTCCAAGCTTTGAAAATTAGGGTTTCTGTGACAAACCCTAGATCAGCAAACTCCGGGACAAGGACGGACACCTCAATCGGTAAGATCTAATTCTTTGCTATTTCCATTTGAGCTTCGTATTTCAATATGATATATCACATCAGCTTGGTGACAAGCTTGGGGAAGTTGACAACTTCCAAGCATGGAAGTATATGATCTCTCTTAAGAAAATGGATTGGACACCTACATGAGTATGGAGGTTCAGGTTTCAGAGGGAGACGAGGCCAAAGAAGACATCATGCTCATACTGCAAAGGATGATGAACCATCCAAAAAGAGATCCAGATATGAAAGTGAAGATTATTCAAGCGAAGATGAATATGTTCTGATATCAGCTCTCACAGGTAACATTACTCATGCAAGTGATGATTGGCTCATAGATAGTGGGGCTTCCAAACATATGATGGGATTCAAGGAATCCTTTGTGAGACTATCAGAACATGAATCACCTCACAAGGTGAAACTAGGAGATGACTACCAATATCCAATAAAAGGTAGTGGGGAATCTTCATACAAGCTAGACTCTGGTAAGTCCCTAACAATGAAAGAAGTATTGTTTGTTTTAGCATTGATGTAAAAGGAATGCGGATTGCATTCATAGATGGTCAAGTCATCATGTGGTTAAAAGGAAATACTATCGATGATGCGGTAGTGATTGGAGAACAAGAAGGAGGCTTGCACAAATTGAAGGGCTATCCAGAACAAGCCTTGATCCATGACACAGTAGAGCCAAATGAGATTTGGCATAGAAGGCTTGCACATGTGCATTACAGAGCACTACCTATTGCAAGAAAAGCTATTTAAGGTCTTCCTGAATTTCAAGCTATTTGAAGAGACCATGTAGTCAAAAGAGTCTCTCAAATCAAGAACAACTTGAAGCGGTGAAGAATGCAGAAGTGGTGATGGCCACCTTGAATGGCCTCCCAGGATCATAGAATTCATTCATTCAAGGAATGTGTTCCAGAAGGAAGTGATTACTTTCAGAAGACTCCGTGAAGAAGAAGAAGCTCGAATCATAAGAAGAGAAGAGAAGATGGGAGCAACTGAAGATCAAGCTCTTTCCATCCAAAGAAGATCCCTCAAGCAATGAGGAATATGAAGAACTCAACTCTTGAAGAACTTCTTATCCACCTCAGCATTTGGATTAGAAAC
>LPNX010824811.1:205613-228598 GCA_001517045.1 Pseudotsuga menziesii | reverse complement strand
CTGGGCGAAGACCTACATGAGGGTAGGCCTACATCCAGCATGAAAAAGGGCTGGCTCTGTAGAACTTCCTATGACGAGATAGTATACCCATGATGATGACTAGCGGAGATCCAGATCGAGAGATGATCCAGATCCAGTTATGATGACTCCGAGAGATCCAGATCGAGTGATTATCTAGATCCAGCAGTGATGATCTAGATCGAGTGATGATACAGATCCAGTCCAGAGATGATGATCCAGATCGAGTGATGATCCAGATCCAGTCCAGAGATGATGATCCAGATCCAGCAGTGATGATGATCTAGATTGAGTGATGATCTAGATCCTGTGATACCATTTGATGATGATCTAGATCCTGTGATACCATTTGATGATGATCCAGATCTAGATGACTTGAAGATGAAGATGACTTGAAGATAAAGATGACTCAGATGATCCACTTGATGCAGAGAAGAAGACCAGTGCTGAAAAATTGTGTCGAAAGAATACCTTCCTAGTTAAGAGGGAGTGTTGATGTATATGTAACTTCGGAATGTATTCTTCTATGTATTTTATATTATTGTAACCCGATGTTTATTCCAAGATGTTTCTATTATGTATTTGAGTCATGTGGTCATGCCCCGATGTTTCGATCCGGAGGATTATAATGTAAACAAGTCATATCAAGTCATTGGGTAAGTCCCCACTATTTAGGGGCACTTGAGTTATTATACACTAATTAAGGTGTAGGCTCGAGTAGTAATTATTAGGTTGAGTGCACTTCAAGTCAACGGAATAATATAAATAGAGAGTGAGAGTCTCTCTATTTATCACTCGTGGCTTAGCTCTCTTGCTCTCTCAAGTGTGGCGCACTTTTGGAGAAGGAAATTCTTGGGCTTGACATAAGACAGAAGGCTGCTGTTGTGAAGGGAGGTCATCTTACTGTTTTGGGTTCACATCTTGTGGTGATACTATCTTAGAGGAAGTTGAGGGGTTTTCTCCATTTATGGTTTCCCCTCCTAAAAGCTTTGTGTCTCTTGTCTCTTGTGATATGCTTATGTGATTGCTGTGCTTGTTATTCTCTCAGTGAAAACATCTTATCATAATGCTAGCTTAAATGTTGAAAAACTAACAAATTGCAATGATGCTCAGTATTATTTCCTTTTGGCTTGGATCCTTTGTCATTTTTAATAGAAGGAGCTGACTAAGAGGGTTTGGGACCCTTGTTGTTTGGCTTATTATTGCGAAAATTCTATTTCTTGGGAGGCTTGGACTTTTCTTTCTGTTGGGACAATAAGGCTTTCCCAGATGTATCTGCATTGTTAATTATTCCAAGATGAATGAGCTTATATTGCTCTCTAATTAAGGAATCACAAAAGGATTCAAGACTAGGATCTTGATAGCTAGCTGCAGTCAAGGATTCTTTCATGGAGTAGAATGTAGATACAAAAACAGAATATGCGGGTCCAAGTTTGGAAAGAATATGATAAATACATTGTTTGTCTTCTTTCTTAATCTTGCATTCTGCACATAAAAGTGTAAGAGTTTTATACTTAGATAAATAGTCTTGAATGCATGAAAAATCATTTGGATTCAATAAAATCAACTCATTCTCAAGTTGATGACCCCAAATTTCATTGTGTTTACCAAACACAAATTCCAACTTTTCCCAAGCTTGATTAGGTTCATCAAATCCATATATCTAGAATAAAAAATAAGTAGATATTGACATCCCAATCAATCCACGAGCTTCATCACATCTATTTTCCCATTTAATTTTCTTATCATCATCAGTGGGTTCTGTATCTTTCCCTGAGGTTATCCTGAAAAGTCCCCTACTTCACAGAACATCCTCCATACGATATTTCCATGAGAAATAGTTAGAACTTGTAAGTATAATATCACAGGGGGCGGCCATACTATAAAATAATGACTGAAAGAACAAAAAATAATTGTCTAAATGCAAAGAGATCGAAAAAATATGCAGTTAAAAAAAAAAACAGCACTGAAAACTGATTCTGGATGATGAAGTTATGCTTGATCAAAAAAAATGTTGAAGATGTCCCCAATAGTGATGTGGCAGATATTAATTTGACCAACTAAAAAAAGAACCCCCCTCTTCCCAAGATCAACCTTTGACAATCAATTTATAATAAAGTTGCTTTTAAGTGAATCACTTTTGTAGAATAAGTGATGTTCACTTTTACAATAATGTTACTTTAAATAGTGTGGCAATAATTAAAAGACTTAAGTGACTCACTTTTTATTTTAATTTATTTAAGTGAGATGCACTATTACAATAAAGTAACTTGAAAATAGAAATTGCATGCACTAAAAAGTAGCTTAATAAGACTTGAACTCAATACCTATTAAGGAATAAAGCAAATTTGGACCAAGTGAGTTATGTTTAAAAGGTACATAAACTAATATAAAGAGGAAGGGGGCTTTGTTTTTATCTCGTTCTCCGTGCTTTCCTTTTTTTTCCTGCAAAACACAAAAAAAAATGAAAAACAAAAAAAAAACTTTTCCACACTATGGGTGGGGTTAGATATTGGTTAGCTTACCCAAAAAGTCTACGTTTTCAATTTTTCTCGTTGTTTCTAATTCGCTATGATTGCACAAGCTACGTGGCAAAGAGCATACATAGCCGAGAAGACAAGAGAAAAAACTTTCCCTTTCTGTTTCTGATTCGTCGTGATCGCGCAAGGTGCACGACAAAGAGCATACGCAGCTAGGGAAGGCAATAGTCTGAGACTAAAATAGTAAATATCTAATAATAAAATTGATAATATATGAGAGATTTAAAAAAAAACAAATCTGTCACTATAACATTATACCTTAAGATTTGCCGAAATGAGTGTTTCTAGAACAAACAGAAACCATTTTCGGTGAAACAAAAACTATTTCTCAATGGAAACAGTGCTCTAGATGCAATGGAACATCTCCCATAGGCCGAAAATGCATAGAAAATGAATAACTAGAAACCCTTTCAAAGTTTCAGCAACACTAGTTCCAGATCTTGATCAAAACCGAAAGCGGCTCTTCATAAATGCTCTGATACCATGTTCGAGTACACATGGTACTCCCAAAAGACTGAACACCTTTAGCGACCAATTCACACAAATAGATCTTAGAGAAACACACCAATGTTTTTCACATGGTTAAAACCCTCGAGAGGGAAACAGTCCACGGCCCCACCAAATATCTACTTGGAGCAATTTATTATGCAAAAGAAAGAAAGTTACATGAGCTTCTCATAATTGATCAACTCGCCAAGGACCCTCCATACACTTTAAATAGAGATCATGGACCAATCGGGTGTTAAGCCATAGATCAATCTTAGGTATGATCTAAGAGAATTTGAACCGTCGGATCACTCTATGTCTAGAACATATTGTGACGGTCGAATTAGAATATTTACAAATGCATACTAATGCATACTAAAGAAACACACTTTTACCTAATGGATATATTAAACAATTTGATCTTAACTAACTCCTAAGTGTCTAAATATCCTAACAATTATTGGGTCTCTTTGTCCCTTGTGGTCCCTTCTCGTAGTTTTCTAATCCAGTCACACCAAGACTCCCCTTAGTCCTCCCCCTCTTTTCTTTCCAAAACCTCACCCCACTTTGCATTTAACGAAACTCTTCTATGGATTTCCTTATAGTCCCTTCGTAACTTCCACCTATCTACGATGTATCATTCCATCCAAACCCTCACATTGGTAGTACCCACAACATACACACACCAGGGCTTTACTCATTGGAATTTATTTTTAGTATTCCTTTTTCAAAGATGAACATCTTAATCCACAGTTTTAATGACAATATAAATATTCCCCTTGATACCTTAAATAATTCTCTTTCTATGTCATTATAAGATTTGACTGTGTCAAAAATGAATTACATAATGTACCATTCCAAAATGTTGTCTATCCACAAATTAATAGCTCTTGAAACTGTGTTGTTCACCCTTTGCAATTGTTGAATGAGTTATGGGGTCCATTGATTAGGTTCACCTCCTTGGAATTTTTTCTTTTGGAAAGTAAGCTGCACAAACCAATCATATAGTAATATCAAAAACTCGATGAAGAATATCTCATGAATACCAGATTAGATATATCATCTCAACAAATATTCTGTTGTTAATCTAGGGTTCTGATTTTGTTCTTTGGCAAACTCTCGAGCCTTCTAATCATACCAATACTGGATCTTTGGTTTCATCGGATGCCACAACATGTCCTCTTCTATTTAACACTATGCTCTCAACAACAAAGCCATATGTTGACACTATCATGTCTATAGGGGTTCACGCAACATATATGTTAACACCCATCATTGCAAGTTCCTTAAACATCCACCCGGACAGGTTTTACCCTATCGAACAACACCTATGAAGTAGGTGTAGTGTCACCTGAGATGTGTGAGGGAGGGATGTTGGAACCAATTTTCCATAGAGGGAAGAGGGATTTCACCCTATAGGTTATTATATCACAACATTAACCAAAAATCTACGATGTGACTCATAACATTACTCAGATCAACTTATTCACATTTACTCAGAATTAGATCGACAAAGATGCATTATCATCATCATTCACATTCATATTCCTAAAGACATCGACATATAGAAAACCGATAGATTCCACAATCCTTCACATCATTCAAACTTAATCATGAAAAAACATAGGTAACATCATTAAAGACTTCACATTATTAACCATGTCATACAGAAATGCAATCAAGAGACAGAATCATGTCACCAATAAAATCTTCATATTATAAATCCAGAAATACATCGCAAAAAGACAAAACATCTCTTGGTCGATTATCGTTATACCATAAAATACATTTGTTCCTCTGAACTAGATCTATAGACAAGAATAAATTACAAAAGCTGATGATTCTTCTATTCCTGTAATGACTTTACTTATAACTCTACTTATAGGATTACTAAGTTCTTACAAAATTCTCCAATTGACTAGTATCCTAACTACTTTAACCAAAACTTCCTCACTTGTTGGTTTCTCCTTTTGCGCAGTCAACTCTTTCTTCTATCGGTGTCCTTCTTGTTGATGGTGGAAGTGTGCTTTGTACCTGCTAACCCATTTCCAATAATGGTTATATTTTTCGCCATTGCATAAGCTTACCATAATACTCCACACAGGAGAAGAGACCACCTCACGTACAAGCCAGCTTGATAAACTACATATATGATTGATCATTGTAATTATAGCCGGTAATGATTTTAAGATCTCAAGTGGAAGTAGGATTCAACCCTCCGTTTTTTTGGCTATATGGTGAAACCCATCATTTTTTTTCATTGTTTGACATGTGAGGTAAGGGGCCCATCCTACTAGAACTTGCCATGGGGGGTTTGAATCTATATTTGTATTTCTATTTTTTTTTTAAATTAATTGTATCCCTCATTTGGGGGTTGATTGTAGGTAGTGGGAAAAGGGGGTGTAGGGAGTGGAGAAGGGGGGGTGGGGGGATGAGTAAAGAGTAATAATAAGCATGGAATAGGGTTGGGGGAGTGGAGGCAGGAAGGAGTGACATGATTCTCATAATCACATCCCTCATCCCGCCATACTTTTTTCAAACCTTATACAATATGTTTAATATTTAGATTTTTTAGTAGGGTAATCAACATTTACAGTGCTCTCATACTCATGTGACACAAGGTTGATTCCTTCCACTACCACTATAGAACTAAGTGCATCCATTGCACCTACCACAATGGAGCACAAGTTATCTAGGGTTTGAACCAATGACCTCTTTTTCCATAGTGTCTTATAATATCATGGACTTGTTGGCTGGTCTACACCCCATTGTTCTTTTTGTTTTTAAATGTTTCTCACTTTTATTTTTATTTTAACAGTTTAGCTTTTATTTTCATTTTTTTTTGTTAAACATTTTTTCATAATTGACATGGCTTTAAACTTTGTTTCATAATTGACATGTTTTTAAATTTATTTTTATTGTTACATATTTTTATTTGTTTAATCTTTTTATTTTTCTAAGAAAAATATTTTTTTCAATAAAATGTAACCCAACAAAGGAAATGGGTTCTACTAGTAGTTCCTCATTTCGAGTCGCAGGTTGATTTTGTCTTTTTCATTACAACAACATCATCTATTAAGATGACAACATCAATCAAGCTGTAATTTTAGCAATTGATTCATGTTTGATTGCTACTATTTTAATTCGATGGTCAATTTACATTTTTTATTGTAAGGGCACTGAATGGGGTTTCAAAAAAGTCACAAACTTATCCTAGAGAAAAAAATGGTGCTACCAGTAACACCACTTTTAATATATAGGTAAAAAATCTACTACATGGGACTTCAAAAAAAAATAGAATTAGCCTGGTTTCTCATTTTATAATATATTTGGTTCATTCTAAACCCCATCATAGAGGTTTAGTAGGAAATTTGTTTGAGGACATATAGAATTCCCTCAAATATTTCATCCATGACCCAAAAAACTTGTTTAAATTATCAATGTTGAAATCCTTATACCACTAAACAACTCTCTCCAAGATGGCATTGTGGTAGACTGCATAAGAATCACATTAGAGCCTTCCTCCTGTTGATGTAATTGTAACTTCAGAATGTATTCACTTGTATTTCTTATGTGTTGTAACCCGATGTTTATTCTGGGATGTATTTGTAATGTACTTGAGTCATGTCATGCCCCAAGGTTCCTATCAGGAGTTTCTATAATGTAAAAAAGTCATGTCAAGTCAAGGTGGGTAACCCTCCTATTGTCTAAGGGTTAAAGTTCCCAAAATTCGGGGGAACTAGGGTTATTAGACTCACCTAGTGAAGTCGGCCCTAGTTGGGTTTAGTCAAGTCTAGAATTAGTATAAATAGAGATCTAGCCTCTCTATTTATCACACACTCACACACACTCAGTTGTAGCACATAGCTGAGGAAGAGAAAGACATTGGGGAAAGGATGAAAGAGGTTAGTGCTGTCAGGAGATCATCTTACTATTTTTGGTTTCACTTTTGCTGCTGATTCTATCTCTGAGCAAGCTGTGGGGTTTTCTCCATTATGGTTTCCCTGAGGAAAAACACTGTGTTCATTGTCTGTTGTGTTTGATTGCTATGCTTGTTGTTCTCTCAATTAAATATCCTAATGATATGCTAGCTTAATGTTAAAAATCTAACATGGTATCAGAGGTAACCTGAGAAGAAGACACTATGCAACTATGGGAACTAGGGATTCCTATTTTGTTGATCTCTCTCCGCAAAATTTCAGCAAAAGTAGGGTGGAATAACTCTCCTCCCTAGGGCGCATCTTTCTGTCAAAATAGAATCCAATTCTAAGGATTTTCTGTTTTCGACCCAACACTACCACTGGAAATTAGGGATTTTCACAGAAGTGGAATTCTTTAGTGAGCCCAGGCCTAGATTGATCTCCTCCCCAAAATCTAAGTTAGGGATCAAATTCAAAGCATTTGGTTGGACAGAACTCCGGAAAAGCAAAACCCTAATCTATTCCTGAACCAGCACTACAAGATTTTAGCTCCAAATCCAGATCCGACATCTTGACCTCATAAGATATAAATCTTTGTATTTCCATTTGAGGTTCTTAGTTAATATGTCTCATCATACCAAGATTGATGAAAATCTTGAGGGAGCTGATAACTTTTGAGCCAGGTAGTATAGGATCTCCTTGGTCCTAGAAAAAAATGATTTGGACTCCTATATCAGTGAGGAGGTTCCAGTTCTAGAGGGAGATGAGGCCAAGGCCTTACATAAGAAGAAGTTGGTTATGGAAAAGAGGATCATTTCTAATTCTATCAAGGATCACCTCATACCATAGGTGTCTTCCCTCAAGACACCTAAAGCTATGTTTGATGCCCTAACCAAACTGTTTGAAGGGAAGAATATCAATCGGAAGATAACTCTAAGGAACCAGTTGAAGAATGTAAAGATCCAGAATGAGACCACCCAATCATACATCACAAGCATCTACCAGATCAAAGAACAACTGGAAGCAGTAGATTAAGAATTGGAGAATGCAGAAATTGTGATGACAACTTTGAATGGCCTCCCTAGGTCATGGGATTCTTTCATCCAAGGAATCTGTGCTAGGAATAAGTTAGTCAATTTTAGTAGATTGTGGGAAGAATGTTCACGAGAAGAAGCTCGAATAGTAGCTCGAGAAGAAAATATGGGAAGTAAAGATCAAGCTCTCACAGTACACTCCAAGAAAGGAAGAAGGGAAATGCATCATCACCAAGGTAAGCATTCTCATCATAAAGGTTCATCTAAGCTCATATGTTATACATGAGATGAAATAGGATACTATGCTAGAAATTGTCCCATGAATACGAATAGATCCAAGAGGAAGAGGAAATAAAAAAGAAGACATCATGCTCACATGGTTGAGGATGATGATCCTCCCAGGAAGAGAGTAAAAAAAGAAAGTGAAGACTCTTCAAGTGAAGATGAATATGTTCTGATTTCTGCTCTCATGGGAACTATCACTCATGGAAGCAAAGATTGGCTTATTGATAGTGGGGCTTCCAAACACATGACAGGTTTCAAGGAATCCTTTGAGAAACTATCCGAACATAATTCACCCCATAAGGTGGAACTTGGGGATGACTACCAATATCCTATAAAAGGTAGTGGTGAATCCTTCTACAAGATAGACTCTAGAAAGTATATGAAAATGAAGGATGTCTTGTTTGTGCCAGGACTAAAGAAGAATCTTCTCTCCATATCGGAACTGGATGCAAAAGGCATGAGGGTTGCATTTGTAGAGGGCCAAGTCCTCATGTGGCCAAGAGGAGAGACTATTGACGATGCAATAGTAATTCGAGAACAAGAAGGAGGATTATACAAATTGAAGGGCCATCCAGAACAAGCCTTGGTCTATGACATTGTAGAGCCTAATGAACTTCAGCACATAAGGCTTGCACATGTGAACTATAGAGCACTACCACTGGCAAGCAAAGATGTTGAAGGTCTTCCAGAATTTCAAGCAAAACATGAAGGGGTCTGCAAAGGATGTGTGAAAGGAAATAATACAAAGAATAAATTTCCAAGTAGAGAAAGCAAAGCAAAAGGAATCTTGGAAATCATCCACTCCAATGTATGCAGACCAATGTCATCAAATTCTCTAAGCGGGTATGTATACTATGTTTCTTTCATTGATGAATTTTCTCGAAAGACATGGATTTACTTCATGAAGAACAAAGATGAAGTTTTCAGCAAGTACAAAGAATTCAAAGCCTTGATCAAGAACCACACAGAAAATAAGATCAAGACCTTTCAATCAGATAATGGTGGAGAATTCACATCAAATGAATTCAAATACTTATGCAAATAATCAGGGATTAGGAGGGAGTTATCCACTCCATATAATCCACAACAGAATGGGGTTTCGGAAAGGAAGCATAGAACTATCATGGAAGCTGCAAGAGAAATGCTTCATGATCAAGATTTTATCATGCATCAATGGTAAGAGGCTGCCAAAATAGCAGTGTATGTACAGAACCATACTCCACAAAGAGTAACCAAGAACAAGACTTTTGAATAAGTCTTCTCCGGTAAGAAACCATAATTCAGCCATCTCAGAATATTCAACTGTCCAGTGTACATACACATTCCGAAAGAAAAGAGGACAAATTTAGATCCTTCAGGAAAGAAGGGTATATTTGTGGGATACTCTAAAAGCTAGAAGGCTTACGGAATATACTTCCCAGGATTCAGGAAGATAGACATCAGCAAGGATGTAACATTTGATGAAGACACATCTTACAACAAATCCAAAAAGAGACCTGCTGAAGAACCTGACAAAGTAGAATCACCCAGAATTTATGATACAACCATGAATGAAGAAAATCAAGAATAAAATCGAGAATTTGAAGAACCACAAAGACCTGTAGATCCACCTCAAGAGAAGAATCCTCACAAGAGGAAACCTGCTTGGGTACAAGAAGCTATCAAAGGTGTGGAAAGATATGGGGCTCCAGAAGAGAATTAGAGAGAAAGAAAGAGAACCAGCTCTTGTTCCAGATATGTAGCTTTACTATGTGACTTTATCAATGAAGAACCTTCCAATTATGAAGAAGTGGTAGAACGGAAAGAGTGTAAGGATTCTATGACCAAAGAGTATCAATTGATCATGAAGAATGATGTTTGGGATGTTGTCCTAAGACCAAAAGGGAAGCCATTTGTAAATTCCAAATGGATCTACAAGATCAAGCATGCTACAGATGGTAGCATAGAGAAATATAAGGCAAGATTCATCGCTCGTGGCTTCTCACAGAAAGAAGGAATAGATTATGAAGAAACCTTTGCACCTATAGCCAGATACACTTCCATCAAATCAGTACTTGCTCTGGCTATAGTGATGAAATGGAAGATACACCAAATGGATGTCAAGACTACCTTCTTGAATGGTGTAGTGGAAGAGAAAGTGTATGTAGAGTAGCCACTCGGTTTTGAGACACGTGACAGGGAGTCTCATGTGTGCATATTGAAGAAATCCCTATACGGTTTGAAATAGGCACCTAGGACATGGTACGATAGAATTGACAGATTTCTATCCAGTTTGGGCTTTACCAAAAGTAAAGTAGATTCCAACCTTTAATACAAGGTTGAAGATGGCAACCCAGTGATGCTCCTACTATATGTAGATGATCTGTTTCTAACATGCATGGATGGGTTGATTACTGATACGAAGAGAAAGCTTGCTGCCAAGTTCCAAATGAAGGACTTGGGTATGATGCATTATCTTATAGGCATGGAGGTGTGAAAAATGCAGATGGAATATCCCTCGGACAAGGGAAGTATGCAGTAGAGATCCTAAAGAGATTCTAGATGATGGACTACAAGGCCATCACCACACCTATGGCATCGAACCTGAAGCTGTTGAGTGATGCTTCATCGGAAGCAGTTGATGCTACGATGTATTGTCAGATGATTGGGTCCTTGATGTACCTTATGAACATGAGACCAGATATTTGCTTTTCTATGAACACCTTGACCATTTCTTGACAGATCCGAGACATGTTTACTTGATTGTTGCAAAGCATATTCTGAGCTACCTGAGGGGTACAATTGATTATGGGCCCAAGTATGAGGTGAATCAAAAGATTAACCTGGAGGGTTATGTTGATTGAGATTGGGCAAGAAGTGCAATTAATAGGAAGAGCACTTTAGGGTGTTGCTTTAGTATGGGATCAGGTGTGATCTCTTGGTTTATCAGGAAGCAATTCTATGTGGCACTGATTATAGCTGAAGCAGAGTATGTTGTAGCTTGTTCAACTAGTTGTGAGGTAGTATGGATAAGGAAGCTACTGTCTGATTTGTTTGATCTCTAGATGGATGCTACTTGTATATATTGTGACAACCAGAGTTTCATAAATTTGTCATAGAATCTAGTGTTCCATGACAAGTTGAAGCATATTGAGATCAAGTATCACTATATCAGGGATATGGTGCAGAGGGGGGCAAGTGAAGCTCCAATATGTTGCAATGGAGGAATAGATAGCTAATGTATTGATAAATCCATTGTATAAGATGAATTTTGAGTACTTCAAGGAGAAGCTTGGTGTTCTCTAGATCAAGGTTTCCTCCAGCGGGAAATGATGAGACCCAGAGCCATTCTGACATGGTCAGATGATTGGTTCCTTCCATGGTTAGATGTAAGGGCTAAGCCATCCTGTCATGGTGAGGATTGGTTCCTTCCATGTCAAATATGAGTGCTAATCCATTCTAATGTGACTATAGGATTGGTTTCTACATGATCAAAAGTAAGCGCTGAATACCATTCTTGGAATGGAGGCACCTGGTCATTTACCAGGTGGCTCAGTTTGGGACTAGGGGCCATTTTGATATGACTGTAGGATTGGTTCCTACTTGATCAGATGTGTGTGCAAGCCCTTTCGAACATGCATGTTGGATTGGTTCCTCACATGTGTTGGATGTAAGTGTAGATCCCTTTCGAACATACATGTTGGATTGGTTTGTTGCATGTGTCAGATGTAAGTGTAGAGCCCTTTCAAACATGCATGTTGGATTGCTTCCTCACCGGATGTAAGTGTAGATCCCTTTTGAACATGTATGTTGGATTGGTTCCTCTCATGTGCCAAATATAAGTGCTGAGCCTTTTTTAACATGTATGTTGGATTGGTTCCTTGCATGTGTCGAATGTGAGTGTGGGCCTTTCTGACAGGGTTGTGGGATTGGTTCCCACATGGTCAGATGTGAGTGATGGGCATGCCTTTTTTATATGATTATAGGATTGGTTTCTACATGATCATATATAAGTGCTACGTGGGCCATTCTGACTTAGGGTCAGATATAAGCATCGAAGAAGACTTACATGTTGGCTAGGCCTATAACCAGCATTAAAAAGGGATGGCTCTATAGAAGTTCCTATGATGAGAAGAATCATGATATAGAACCCGTGATGATCCAGTGATGATGATCTAGAAGAGATGATCCAGATCGAGGGATGATCCAGATCCAAAGATGATCCAAATCGAGGGATGATCCAGATCCAGTGATGATGATCCATATCGAGTGATGATCCAAATCTAGGTGAAGATGACTTGAATATAGAGATGACTTGAAGGTGAAGATGACAAAGAATCGATGATGATCCAGATGATACAGAGAAAAAGACTTGTGCTGATAAATTGTGTTGAGAGAATACCTTCCTAGTTAAGAGGGAGTGTTGATGTAATTGTAAATTTGGAATGTATTCACTTGTATTTCTTATGTATTGTAACTGAATGTTTATTCTGATATGTATTTTTAATGTACTTGATTTATGTCATGCCCCAAGGTTCCTATCGGGAGTTTCTATAATGTAAACAAGTCATGTCAAGTCAAGGTGGGTAACCCTCCTATTGTCTAAGGGTTAAAGTCCTCGCAGTTTTGGGGCACTAGGGTTATTAGACTCACCTAGTGAAGTCGGCCTTAGCTGGGTTTAGTCATGTTGGAAATTAGTATAAATAGAGAGCTAGCCTCTCTATTTATCACACACTCACACATACTCAATTGTACCGCATAGCTGAGGAAGATAAAGACACTGGGGTGAGGAAGAAATAGGTTACCTTTTGTTGGGATATCATCTTACTATTTCGGGTTTCACTTTCAGTGCTGATTCTATCTCTGAGGAAGTTGCGGGGTTTTCTCCATTTATAGTTTCCCTAAGGAAAAACACCGTGTTCATTATCTCTTGTGTTTGATTTTTGTGCTTGTCGTTCTCTTAGTTAAATATCCTAATGATATGCTAGCTTAATGTTAAAAATCTAACACCTCCTCCATGAACTAGGAACCTGCAAACCCTTTGTATTCAAAACAGTATTCCCTAGAAAGGGAATTAAATGCTATAAACTAAGATCAATTGTTAATAGAGACCCCTTCCTTATCAACTATGGGGGAAGGCCTCATGCTCACTCTAGTGAAGAAATTACTAAGCTCTGATTAAAACCAGGGAGAAGAATGCCCTTCCAGCCCCTATGGAGGGTCTTCACCACCTTGTGGAATCCCCTGTTATAGGATGAAACCAGAGAAATCATCCTCATACCATCTAGAATGGAAATTCATGTCAAGGTCGAGCTTGGGAATTATCCCATCGTTGTTTCCCATATTGGTAAAGCAAACTTTAATTTCCCTAAGATGAAAGGAGTACGTCATGAATGAGCCAACATGACCACATGGGAGGGAATTTAACACATGATATGTGGGATTAAAACTCTCTATTGTCACATTATTTTACAATCCTTTCATATTTCCACCTCGTTATTGAGATTTATGTCTTGGATTTTGGGAATAAATTAAGGTTATCCCAAAAAATACAACTACCAAAACCTTTCTTTTGACTTAGAATTTTCATTTCCATATATTTAGAGTAAGCATTTCCTTTGGGGTGTTCCCCGATTTTTAATAATCACTCCTTGATCCAATATTGATACTTGATTAACTACTAATCAACAAATTTTTTATTGCTCCTGTGAATATGAAGAGGTAAATATTGTTGATGTCTTGCTAAATTGACACTTTTTGCACCTTCTTGATATCAATTTTTTGGGTTCTTCAATTAATAAATTTTCCCAACAAATCTACCTATATCTTTGAATATTCACCTAATTACTCAACAAGTATAGTGAGGTATAATTGTTTAATAAAAATCTTCAATTTCCTTTAATTCAATATCTTAAATAGATCATTGTTGGGATCTTGTGACTAATCATGGTAGATTTTGCAACTTATTGTGATTTCAATAACCTAGTTGGGATTTGGTGGCATCCTTTTATTTCTAGAGAACCCCTATTCAACTTTTGGTCAACCATATTTGTACTTCAGAAGCTGCTAGCTGTACACTACGATATTTTTAGTGGATCATGTTCATCCAACTTAGTTCAATTTGATGATCCATGCATGAGATTTAAAGAGATGTTCATCTCTATGCACTACATGTCATAGATATGAATATCTAATGTCAGCTTAAGGAATTATGGGCATCTTTTGAGCATTTAGGAGGATGATTATTAATGTTATATGAATCTACTTTATGAAACAGCTATGTATCTTTAATTAAAGATAGGGATTGTTGTGGTAGACTCGGGTTAACTATTCCAGTTCCTTAATTTTAAAGAGATTGACTTATATGTAACAGAGGGGGAGGGACAGTTTAACAATGATTCTTTGAATTAAATAAAATAATAGAGATTGAACTTGAATGTGATTTTTTTCTATTACTTCAGTACTATTTTACAAATTCATTTGTATTGTAATTTAAGTTGTCTCTATTTATATAAAACGCTTCTTTATTTTATTATGTGTATGTAACTTAAGTTAATTCTGCAGGTTGTTTAAGGACTTTTGGTCATGTTGTCAAGGATCCACTAGGAGGACCATAATCCCTTTTTTTTATGTTAGCATAAGTAGTTTGATTAATTATTCTCTTCAATTTTCTATCCACTTGATTAGTTGTAAAAATTTAACTTGGTAGGATTGAGAGTAAATGTTAAAGGGAATTTCTTTATGCTCTCATCATATTTCCGATTTATCCACCATTGTTGTATAAGTATACAGTATGTTTGAATTTTTGAGTGTAATATATTTAGTTGTAGTATCCTTCTGAATTCTAAGTTTTATATACTTAAACATTTCTTACCTTGTTGTAGCTTTAGATTTGAGTTTAATTCATGTAGTTGTAATCTTTGCAGCAACTCATTTTATATTATACTTAAAAGTGAATTTTGTATTGATATCTAAAAACGTTAGTTTTATTCAAGGAATTTATTTTAAGGGAAATCATTAACTTGATAGAAACGTCAAAATAATAAACGAAAAATCAATTCTTAGATTTACAGTTCACTTTCTATCACACACTCTGATTTCTGTATCATTGCATAGTTTCTACATATTTAATCTGGTTTTAAAATCTGATTACATTAAACAAGTACCGTAGGGTCATTACTTTTGCTGAGATTTGTTTTAGAATTAAGACTGGATTGAACCTAATTTGGATGAGTATTTTACTTTTATCTTTGTTAGTATATTTTGTAAAGAGTTTGAAAATTTTGTATTGTAGGATTTAGATTTTATATCTACTTAGGATGCAAAGATTAAATTGAGTAAATAAACTGCATTTTTTTTTTTAATATGTGTGTCGGTAGTATTTTAGAATAATATAGACTTTACTTCTGAACATATAGAGTTTGCATATCCCAAGCTACTTCTCTGGGTTGGCAATCTAATATTGGGAATTATTTGCATATAATTGCACAAACATTTTGGCGTCGTTGCCGAGGAGGTTCTAAAGGGATTGAAGTCTCAGCAAATAGGATTCCTTTACATTTTACAGCAAGGGGAGGGTGGGGGGGATGGTAAGATGCAAATACAACTTCACAACAAAATTTCCATGGTGTAACATCCTGACACATCCACTTTGGTGGGTCACCCCAAAACCTTGTTTTTCCTTTTCATGCATATAAGTTTCCTATTCACACACATGTTTATTTATTCACATGTTTTATTTACCTTCTTTTGTAGTTGTGTCTACTTTCTGCAAGTTTATTTTCTGCAACTGTGTATATTTTTCATAAAAATGTTTTTATACAAGGTATGTTTATTTTTCGCAAGAGTGTCTTTATGCAAAGTGTGTTTGATTATTTACAAGTTGGGTTTGTTTATTTCTTTCTTGATAATTTATTTTTTTTCTCAAGTTTGTAAGAAGCATGTTTCTTTATTAAGTAGTTTGTTTTAATTTTACAATGGTATTTTTGAATATTAGTTTTTCATAGCATCACTGTAAGGTCCTAGATACTGATACATTTATGAAGCGGGATTTTTGAAGCAATAAGGATGTTCAAGAATTTATTGAGCAAGAAGGGCTCATTGCCACAAATAATTTGTTTGAAACTTGTTCTCATCTCATATTTATATCTGAAGAGAAATCTATTTGATAATGGAGACAACATATCCATGAGCACACTCAACATGAATATCTATTGAGCTATCCTTCCACATTGGTTGAAGGGACCCGAGAGTCATGGATGAAGGGTGTTGAATAAAAACAATTGGAACCTGAAATCAAAGAATTCCTTGCTTGTTTAGCACCCAATGAGGAGTATGTACTAGAAGATCCACTTTTCATTGAAATAAATGATATTGGAAAAGGAAGCTTTGCAAATTGGGAATTCATTGAACATTGGTATGAGTTAGTTATACAGTCCCTGTCCTCTATGTTTTAGCAATTCTTAACATCCAGATCATGTGAGAAGCTAATTCCTCATATCCGGTATTTGTTAACACATATTTTTCAACATTGGATACGATTGTTTTAAAAATATCGAGTCGTAGATGGTTACACTGGAAATATGCATACACTTGAACAGATAATCTTATTTTGAGAAGAATAGTTAGGTAAATAAATAAATGAATAAAAATAAACAAAGAGAAAAATAAGCTTTGTTGTGAAAACCAACTTGTCTGGCACAACCTAGCAAGGTCCTAGTTAGAAAACCAAGAAACTAGCTAACTAAAATCCACAATAAAGTTTGTCAACGCCGTTTATTTCATTTATACAAAATAATTTTGGTTCTATGCTTAGCTAGATCATGGAAGATTAACTAAGGGTTTCCTTCCAACAAGTTTCAACCCAATGACTTCCGAACATTTTCTAGGTTTGAAACTCGAGACATTATTGGGTACCATGGAGCTTGCATGCCTTAATGGTAGGTATCCTTGTCATTTTCTAAGGAAATAGATTGACTTTTCTTGGAAAAGTAAATTCTATAGTTAATTCAACTTCAACAAATCTATTCATGATTGTTAGTATGTGCCAAGTGCCCTCATTTCCATTGACATTAAAGGTGGAATATCTCGCATTAGTTCATAACTTTCATCATTGGTTGGTAATCCAATGATTCCTACATGTGTTCGACATCAATAAATTTATTCACATAGGTAGGATTGCACAAAAAGGATGTGGATGAAGACCTTGTAGCTCATTAGAAATCACAGGTTTTTGAAACAATTTGTAATTATGAATGGTTCCAACAGTTTACATCCTTTATTTCATACTTGGTAATTCAGTACAGAAGCATTTTATTCCTTTTTTTTTTAGCAGTATAGAGTCAGTTAGTACAATGGTCAAATGTTCCTATAAGTCGTATCATTCTTGGTCTTATGGAAATATAATTCTTCTTATGTTGTAGTAGAGAACAATTTATTCCACTACAGAAATTTCACTACGGCACAGAAATTGCACTATGTAGCAAAAATTCTGACATTTAAGATATTCATATCTACTTTGGTATGACTCATTTCCAAAGCTAAATTTTATTTGAGGTAATGATTTCTTCCTTAATCTATTTAAGTTATTTAATTTAAGGAAATTTTATATTAAAAAAAAATTATATTGATAATACTTACAATGTTTATTCTTGTTTACCTTGCCATATGTTAATTTTCCCTCATTTATTATGCTTCATTGGCATTAAACATTGGGTTCCTATAACTTCTTTTGGGTATTATAATGTCTAAATTAATCCACCTATTCTTTAATTATCAACTGGGGTTGGTAAGCATAGAGTTGACACAAAATTTATGTGAAGGTAGAGAATGTCATGTTAATATTTTAACCAACAAAAGATTGAAAGATCTTTCAAAATGAAAAAATGAGTCAAACTCCTAAAAAATGCAATTATTAAAGTAATTAAACTAAGACAGAATAATAAACTAAATAATTGATAATGAACTTTAAACTAAAATGCAATCAACAATTAACTATTCAAATGGAAAACTAGGGTACAAGGAGAACTTAACTTATAAGCAACTAGAAAACTTAATAAAGAAAACTTAGATAAAATAAGCAACCAGAAAAATTAATAAAGAAAACTTAAATAAAAGAAGCAAGTAGAAAACTTAATAAAGAAAACTTAGATAAAATAAGAAACTAGAAGACTTAATAGAGAAATATCTTTATTAAGACAACCTAAAAACATACTAAATCTTGCATGCAAACAAATAAATCAATTTAAAAGGAATAGACACAAAACCATATAACCATGAGACAAAATTAAGAATAACTTAAACTACATTCAAAGTAAAAGAAATAAAAAAAATGATAAAACTTTTAATAAAGAATTTAAAACAATTAAACTTTAACTTAAATGTTTAACAAAATCTATTATCTAACTATTACAGTCAAGGCATAATTCAAACATCAACAAAACAGATCTAAAAACAATCTTAAAAAACATAAAAACACTAAAAACATAACTAAAGACTAAATGATAGACTGAACTGTGGGTTTGAAAGGGGTGGCTGAATAACAGACTGAACAACCTGTTCGAATGACAGGTTGCACAGTAAAAAGGGTAAAAACTAACCTAAATGAACTAATCTTTAGCTGAATCCATGCAGATGTAATTATAATACATTAGAACAGTAAATAAACCTATGTAACAATAAATTAACCCTAAACTAATTCCTAAACAAAATGAATCATTTGCATATTAAACTAATAAATGGACTGGAAATTAACTTGCATAAATTCAAAACAGGAAAAGAAATAATAGAATTGAATCTATTCTAAATTCATAAAAACAACTTATTCTATATTCTTGAAAACAAAGACTAAAACTAATGCTGGAAATGAAAATAACTAGAAAAAAATGACTATAAGAAAACAACTGAAAACAAGCTATGCATGCATCTAACTAATTAACTTTCGAAATAAAACTAAGTTAGTGTATTGCAAAAAACAAACAAGATAGCATTTACTATAATCTAATGGAAACAAATCAGAAATTAAACTAGATTAGCTAAAACAGAAAAGAAACTAAGCTAAACAAAGGGAATGAACCTCTAGCTGATGAGGGGCCCTCTCCGCAATTAGGGGTGATGCTTGGCTAACTTATACTTAAACACAATCTTCAATAGCAATGCTTACAACTCTTTATTCAGATGATGGAACAAAAATACAAAGTTCAAGAGTAAATCACAGTAAGAACTCTTCTCTTAACTCTACTAATTAACTAGTTTTTAGCTAACTGAGCTCTCTCATAGAGGCTGCTTTATATAATGATTTATAGGGATGAGCAAGTCGACCCTTTAATGGTCGATTTCTCTCTAAATTTAGTCAACTATAATGGAGTTTAACTGATTGTAGGCCAATGCATAAACATTTCCTTCTTCAATGCAAGTCTGGATCTTTTCATTGGATAGCATACACACAAGTTCCTTCTCCAACGCAAACGATCTGCAGAGGTGGAACATGACTCCTTCAGTGTTGACATGGAATGGTGGTGAGCCAAGGTAGCGTACACAGTAGGTTTTCTAGAACATAGGTTGTTCTATTCTTTAAATGAGAAAACTTGTGGTAGTTTGGAATCAAGAAGAGGAGGCCATGAGCGATCCTTCTAGGGCGTGAGTTGAATGGGATAGTCCAACGCATGGATGATTGTCGTGGTGGAAAGTGAAGGAGAATGCAGGCTACTGAATAGTCTAGAACACAGCTCCATTACCAGACGCGTGGGTAGCAAGATCATTGGTAGCCTATTCACGTTTTAAATGGCTAGAATTAATTCTCGGCAGTGCATAGTTTGATGGGTGATTTGGATGGAGTGCTGAACGAAAGGATGGGACATGAGTTGGATATGCTAGGTGTCAATATAGGGAAAATGGGGTGTCTATATGCTAGCATTCTTCATGACTGGAGTGTATAGCAACAAGTTCTGACATCTGGAAAACCACCAGTGATTTTCATGGAACAGGGTTGAATGACGAGCTGGTCATGTTGTGCAATAAGCAGGATGAATGGGTTTTGCATAATAACTTGGCCTAAAAATATTATAAAACCTGAAAACAATTATACAAACTAATTAATACATCAATTATGCTTTAATAATGTTATTTTTAATTGATTAAACCATAAAAATGATAATAATAAAATAATTTTATAAAAACCTTAAAAACAGTCATACCTGAAGTTGAATAATAATCTACATGACATAAAACATACAAAATATGATGAAATATGTATTTAAATGAATATTTTATCTGCCAAAAATGATAACAAATCGAGGATCAACATTCCCCCAAATCGGAGAAATGCTAGGTCCCACTGAGCAAAAAGAAAGAAAAACAATGTAGAAAGAAGACGAACTAGTAGCTGCCTTCAACTTGGAAGATGAGAAGGTAATTTAAAATTCACTTTGCTAACTTGTAATTTAAAAATAACATATCTTTTATGTCACACATTGTATGAAAATTAAAAATGACTTTATTGGATTTTCAACAGTTTTCAGGTTTAAAATAAGTTTATCATTTATAAGGTTTTTTTTTAAATTAATTCAACCATGTCCAAAGTAAAAATTTGGACAGGTTGAACAAAAACATAAAGTGCATCTTGAATATCAAGAAGATTAATCATTTCCATGCATAATTAAGTGGATTAAAGGATAGGATTATGAATAATAAAATGATATCGAAGTAAAAACTATTTGCTTAAAACATAATTTGGTTCACAAATTTAATCAAAAATACTATAATATCACCATTTTTCAGATCGTTATTTGATATTTCATTTTCCTTCATTCGATTCTTCATATGGTAGGACCATATTGAATTTTGTTGTAAAATATGTTTCGAGCTATAACCAAATTCCATTATTTATATTCCTGAAAAATACTTATCATTTGTTAGAGATAAACAGATTTATTAGAAATAAAAATAATCAAATCAAATCGATGTCCCCCCAAACCAAAGAGATGGCATGTCCTCAAGCCATATAGAGAGAAGAAATGATTATTCCAAAAAAAATAGAAAGAATACGAGCATGTTGTTAATTCGGTGTAAGGAAAAGTAACTAGTAAATGGAAATGGTTAAAAAATGCATATTTATGAAAAATAAAATGGTGTGTAAAAAACCATGTAAAATGAGAATAATATAATTAAAAGAAAACCATAGGAAAAACTAGCCATTCATGCCTCATTGTAAATATATCCTGTCACCGTCAAGTATTTCAAGTGTACCTCAGAGTGTGTGAGATTTACAACTATAGGTCCCATTTCTAAGATAATGACATCTTATATATATGCAAAATTAGACGGCCAAGGCAAAGTCAACTTAGAGCCATTCTCAAATGACATTATAAACAATTGGCCATGACATAATTTTTTTGAAATTTTTTCCATATATTATCACTATTCGACGAACTATGTGTAAAGTGGTGTATTAACCAAATCTCATTTACCAGATATTGCCCCACTGCCAGCAGGCTATTTAGTACCCTGATGGGTTTATCTTGGTACCATGCAAGCATATCCTCGCTGCCAGCGAGCCTATTCAGTACCCTGATGGGTTTACTTGCATTTATCGATCTTCCTGTTATAAGGTTTTTACTTAGCATTGACTTGCTACTAGTAGGACTATTCAGTACCCCAGTAGGTTTGCCTTGTATAATGATATTAAAAATATGGAATTCTATTGGTACTAGAGCGGGTTAAGTCTTGCTAAACACATAATTCATTTTTTTCAAAATAAAGTTATAAGTAATTTTTTAACTCATAATGGACAAACTCATAAAACATGTCAAAAGAGAATAATTGAAATTTATAAAGTAAAGTAATGTCCCCCACAGATAAAAAATTCCACTTACTTTTGATTTTTCACCAAAATACTCAAGAGACAAGTTTTGATAACAAGTATAGGATGAACTATTGAATCCATAGGTGAAAAATATGATAATGAAAGTGGATCTTATCAAGCAACTATATAAAAGAATAAATCAGAAATATAGATGTCTGAATCAAAATACCAATAACTATATGAATCGTAACAGAATTGGTTAAGTATGATATACAAAGGATTGATATATAAATTTATCTGTATAACCTACAAATTTTGAAAGTACCACAAAAATATTAAAATACATGATGAGTATTTAGCATACTTCCCTTTTCTAAGTAATATTCCATTAGTTGATCATAGAGATAATATATTTGTAATCACTGCAAAACACCCTGTTAGATGATTCAATTTTATTCATAAAGACATAAAAGAAAAATAGTCATGTATAAACAACCTATTAGAAATGATCTTATTTATTCAAAGAAACAAACACATATGTACATATATTAAAGTGATAATATCCCAAAATATTTCAAGGGTCATGAGTAGGAGGAATAGCTTCCTCTTCAACCAATTCCATTTCATTTTGTTGCAAAACATTTTGTATGAAATCATGTCTAGATGTCGGTTGGTGATAGAGCATAAGTCTATGTCCATGTACTACAAAAGATATTTCTGAGCCATCAATTGTTTTAATTTTTATTGATCCATTGTCAAAAGCTGTAACTACTTCGTATGGACCCATCCAATGAGTAGTTAATTTCCCTTTAAAATTTTTAAACCATGAATCAAATAGTAGTGCCCAATATCCAGTATTAAATTGATTTTCCTTAATAAATTTATCATCCAATGTTTTTCTTTGATTCTGTATTAACATTGT
>LPNX010824811.1:164991-197959 GCA_001517045.1 Pseudotsuga menziesii | reverse complement strand
GCTAATATCAAGCTTCGCAGTGAATTCCCTGTAGTGGGTTATGCACATTTGGTTTGTCTTTATGCTCTGAATTTATATGTGAATGAATGATAAGTAAACAGTAAGTTGAATAATAATTATTTAGAAAGGCAACGGTACAGTAATCCCCCTCTTTGCATGCAGAAACCTGATTCTGCGGCACCCCATTGCTGTTTCGGGTGAGACTGCAACCTGCGCGCAGGTTGTTGCCGAAAGGGCCAACACAGTGGGTCGTTTGTTGGTGCGAAGCATACAGTGTTAACCCGGGTCTGCCCAAGTGCCAACAATTGTTCTTTGAAGTGCATCTTGCCTAATTTCGTCTAACTCATTAATTTGTAATATTCACTGTTTCTGTGCTTTATCAAAATTCATGCCTAATTGTGCTGCCATAGGAAAAAATTTAACTTGAAATTCAATAGGTAAAAGGACTTGTTTTCAATACACTAACTCATAGGGGGTATGTCCAGTAGTATTTCTCCATGTTATCCTATAGGCCCATAAAGCCTTGAGAAGTCTATCTACCCAATCCTTATGATGTAAATGAATGGTCTTAGTTAAGATGCCTTCTAATACTTTATTAGTTGATTCTACCTCACCATTAGCCTGAGGGTAATAAGGTGAAGATTTGCAATGTCGAATACCATACTTCGTAGTAATTTATTTCATTAATTTAGAAGTAAACTAAGTACCTTGATCTATGACAATTTCAGTAGGTACACCAATCCGGGTGAATATTTCTTCATATATAAATTCTACCACCGATTTCTCTGTGGCTCTAATTAAAGCTTTAGCTTCTACCCACTTGGTGACACAGTCTATACAAACTAAGATATATTTATTTTTACAAGACATAGGAGAAATTGGTCCTACAAAATCAAGAGCCCATTTCTCAAAAGGTTCAATCATGACTTGGGGTTGTAAAGGAATTTGATCGGATGACGTAGGTCTACCCATTAGTTGGCAACTATCACATCCTTTAACATATTTGGCAGCATCCTTAAAAATCCTTGGACAATAATAACCAAAATGTAAGACTTTATATGTTGTCCTCTTATCAGAAAAATGTCCTACACATGGTCCATGATGGCATGCATGGATGATGTCTATCATTTCATCCTCCCACACACATTGTCAAATAATAAGATCAGGACAAGTGTGGAAGATATCATTATCAAACAAAGAATAATTAGAACTCTAAACTATAATACGCCGCTTCTCATGTGGAGACAAATGGTTTGGTATTTTCCCTGTTGCTAGATAATTGACAATATCTACAAACCAAGGGGTTTGAAGAGATACAACAAATAGATGTTCATCAGGAAAAGTGTCATCAACTGGTTTAGTACCATATTCATCATTAGAGGAAATTTCAACTCAAAATGGGCCTACTAAGGAAAATTAATAAAATAATAGTTAAAATAATAAAATAATACTTATTAATTTTGGAGGAAGAAAATAAAAAACTAATTTTTTTTCGTATTTTTGACGTATCTCCATGTGTTTTAACTCACATTTCAATTGGGAGAGGTCTTTGGATGCGGAATTAAAATGTGCATCCAACGAGTACCCACTCGGCATACTCTTGGCGGGCCTTGCTACCCCAAAAATAAGAAATACCTAAAAAAACGTGACGATGATATCATCACATTTTTTTAGGTATTTCTTGTTTTTCGGGTAGCGGGGCCCGCCAAGAGTATGTCGAGTGGGTACTCGTTGGATACAAAATTTAATTCCGCATCCAAAGAGCTCTTCGGATCGAAATTTGAGTAAAAACATAGGGAGATATGTCGAACATACGAACAAAAAAAGGTAGTTTTTTTATGATACCTATCCCCAAATTTATATTAAAAAAATGTGTAAGAGGTGCTCCCTTTTTCAGTTTTAAAGAATTTTGATTGGCTAATACATGATGACATGGAATTTGTATTATTTTTTGAAGGCCCATTTTAAATAGAAATTTCCTCTAATGGTTGAGTACGGGAAAGGAAGTCTGCCACGAGATTTTCTTTACCAGGTAGATCAATGACGGTAAATTTAAATTCTTGCAATAAAAGAAGCCTCCAGGTCACTCTACCATCGGTAATTGGTTTATTCATCAGAAATCTAATGGAGGAGTGATTGGTATGCACAAAAAATACATAACCCGTGATATAATGACGAAATTTATTAATAGAATAAACTACTGCCAATTTTTTTTCCAGTAACAGTATAATTTAATTTGGCGGGGGTCAATTTTTTGCTAATAAAATAGATGGAATAAGGTGCATGTCCTTATTTTTGGTTGAGGACTCCTCCTATGGCTATATCAGAAGCATCGGTAGATATGTGAAAAGGAAGGGACCAATCAGGACCCCTAAGTATTGGTGCCACCGATAGTTTAGATTTTAAGATTTCAAAAGGATAAGTTGATAGGATTCTATCCACTGGAATTATGAGTCCTTTGTAAGTAACTTAAGCATTGGTGTAGCTATTTTAGTAAAATTTTCGATAAAGCGGCGGTAATAGACTGCATGACCAAGGAAGCTTCTTACCTCTTTCTGAGTTTTTGTGGAGGGAAGGCCAACTATTACTTCGATCTTTGCAGGGTCTACCTTAATTCCTTGGGAAGAAATATGGTTTCCTAAAACTATACCTTCTGTCAGTAACATTTTACACTTTTCATGACTAATGGATTGGTTTGTCTCTTGACATCAGATCAGAACTTTTTCTAGGTTGTCAAGATCTTCCTAAAAGGTGTTACCGTAGGCTGTGAAATCATCCATATATACTTCAACATAGTCATGTATAAGATCAAAGAAAATTCCTAAGACTGCTCACTGAAAAGTGACAGGTGAGTTACATAAGCAAAATGGAAAGACTCGATACGAAAATGTTCCCCAGGGGCATGTAAAAGTGGTCTTATCCTGATCTTTAGATGCTATTATAATTTGATTGTACCCACTATATCCGTTAAGAAAGGAAAAGTACTATTTACCTGACAAAGTATCTAATACTTGATTGATAAAAGGTAAAGGAAAGTAGTCTTTAAGTGTAGCTTTGTTTAATTCTCTAAAATCAACACAAATACGCAATTTCCCTATAACTTTCTTTAGAACTACTACTAAAGGAGATACTCATTTACTGTCGAAAATAGGATAGATAAAACCAGCAGTGAGGAGTTTTTGTAATTCTTATTTTAGTATATCCTTTAGAGCAGGATTCATCCTCCTTTGTGGCTGCCGTACAAGTGATATGCTTGGATCCATATAAATATGGTGAATACAGGTATCAGGGTGTATACCCTTCATATCAATTTATTCCCATGTGAATGCTCCAACTTGCTTCTTAAGAACTTTAAACAGTTGTGCTTGTAGGTTTTCACTTAATCCGACGTTTATATGTAAGAATTTTTCGTGGCCAAACTCACAAGGTATGGTATATGGTCATGTATTCTCTTCAATTGTTGAAACACATGGTGTTTCTGTCAACATTGAGAGAACCATATTCTCTTGAAACTCATCTCCAAAAATCTGATCGATTTTAGCAAAGGACTGAGGGAAATCTATACAAGTTGTTGAAGAGACAAACTGGTTTAATACATTCTCATTGGTTTTCTCTTGAAGTGCTAAAGAAAAATCACTAGGAAGGGCGAGATCATCAAAGTATTCATCCCCAAAATAAAAATTTAACCACCATGAATTTTCCGTTATTGGTTGTACTAAGGGGTATAAAAGAATTCTTTGTGTGGAAAACCCATTGGAAATAGTCATCTCTCCATCATTACACCCTATAAAAGCATTTGCTGTAGCTAACCATGGTCTACCCAAGATAATAGGATGTTCTTTAGAAGGATCCTTTGATTCTATGACCATAAATTCAACGAGGTATTCCCATGAAGCTACTGATACAAAAATGTCATCCAAGACTCCAACAGGTTTTACCGTAGTGCGATCTGTTAGTTTTAGGATGGAAGGGGTAGGTCGAAGAAATTGTCCTAACTGTAAAACTTCTAAATCTGCGGTGGTCATCATGTTAATGGCCAATCCTAAATCGCTTAATTTATTCTCTATGGAGGTGTTGTTTATATTTACAGTTACTACTAGGGTTCTTGGATTTGGATATTTTGCAATCTAGGATTGACCTATCATACATTCAGACATTTCTCCTATAACATGAATTGTAAGAGGGTCCTTTTGCTTCTTTCATGGGAGTTTAATACATATCTCTTTTATTAGCTTAATAACTATAGGTATATCTTTGATAGCTTGTAATAGAGGGATCTTAATACAAATGTTCTTTAATTCATTCAAAATGTTATACTCTGGATGAACTATAGGTTTTTCTATTACTAATATTTCTGGAAATGGAGGAATTCTTTGCTCCTGAATAGTTTCTTATGGAGGGTGGGTGTGTACTGGAACCTTTGGAATGGTCCCATCCTCCAAAATAACATCATTCATGGGTTCACTTGAATCTTCTTCTTCTTCGCCTGGTTCCTGAATGATAACTGTTGACTTGGGTTTATTATTCACAACTCTTCCCGATCATAATTGAAGTTCATGTATAGGTATAGTTGAGATAATGTATGAGGGAAGATTTTGAAACTCAATGTTGTTAAGAGCTTGAGTTGGTTTGTTGTTAGGGTTAGGTATTGGTTGTGTAGGTAACAATGTTGGTTGAGGAGGATTTGCATTCTGAAAGTGACGAGGTTGTTGTGCGATGAAAGGAACAGGAGGTACAAATCCAGGTGGCATTTACTGGAAATTTGTTTGATTCTAAGGATAAGGATAATTAGGTACAGGAACAGGTTGTTACTAAGGATATGGTTGTCCTCTCCATCCTTGTGACAAATATTGCTGTTGTGGAAATCGAGGAGGAGGATACTAAGGTGGGCATTTCTTCCGGCTAGAGTTGTTCCATGGTTGAGGTGGTTGATACGGAGGATAATAGGGTAGAGGTTGTGGTAAAAAGTTTGGATATACTGGATGGTCCCTAGTTTTGCAAGGAGACCTCCTAGATGTTTCAGCTATATCCCCACTCTAATAGATGGCTTGCAATCTAGGAAAGGATGGGAAGTTATCTGTTGGGTTGTCTTTTATACAGATGTGACAGACAGAGATATTATTTAATGGGCATTCCCTTTGGGGATGTTTAGTTCTACATCTTGGACAAAAGATACTCATTAATGCTCGTTCTTCATCCTGCCTTTTCTTGTCTTGTAAATCATCCAGTTGAGAACCCATTTCTCCTAAGATATCCATATTAAAATTCTTGAATAGGTTTCCTAACTCTACTCTTGTAACTCCACTTGAACTAGGAACATTTCCTCTTATATTCTTACTAAACAGCTCTTGAATTTTTTTGCAACTTTCCCCCTACTTCTAGAATAATTTTTACACGTCTCACCAATCTGTACAAATTTTTAATGAGAAATATTGCCTGCTTCCATGAGATTAAGACTTTTTAACAAGTCCTCAGAGATTCCCTTAAGGAAAAATGTATGTACTGCATCTTCTCGGAGGTCATTGTATTTAGACTTACGTAATTTATAGATGAAACTCTCAAGATAATATTCCAGGATATCGTCTTCAAGTTGTTGTATATTGTATGTCATGATGAGAGTCCTTAGGTTTGCAATATTCTTGGTATTTTCGTAAGAATGAGTTTTTCATATCATCCTAAGTTTTGATAGTGGATTCTCCTAATCCCATGAACCATCTCAAGGCGGAATCGTTGAGTGTGGTGGTAAATAGTTTTAGTTTGTGAGCGTATTGTAGATAATTTTAACTCCTACAAAGGATATCGAACTTGAACAGGAATGTGTCCGGGTCCTCATTAATTTTTCCATAGAAAGTAGGCAAGGAGCACGAGGGCTTCACTTGTTGACCAATATACTATCACGTTAGTTCATATTGTGGGTTTTAAAATTATCAAAAATCGAACCAATATATTGCAGGTATTGGGGGGATGAGGGATTTAAGGTGGGGCTAGGTAGGGTGGTTTATAAGGATTGAGCTATAAAAAGGGGTGGGGAGGAGGTTTTAAGTATTGGGGGAGGGTTTCAAAAAAAATAGTTTGGGTCAATATCTCTCGAAATTAAGGGTATTATTTAATATCCCACGATCGCACATGCTATGTGAGAGGTTCACTAAGTGAAGTCCCCATGGAAAGGAGGAAGGAGGAATGTTTTTCATAGTTACATCCTGCATTATATCTAATATAGGGAACCCAAAGGTAGCCTTGGTTCAATTTTCACCTTCTCCTTATTCATTTCTAACTTCATCATGATCTTCATTTTCTCCCTGTCTCTCCATATAAGCTGGATTCTTAATGTAAATATACCTAGGATGCTCCTTTCGAGGTGATAAGGAGGCATCCCAACGTTCTTTTTCAGGAGAGATATTCCTCTGATCAACTGTGTATTTATTGAATCCTAGAGGGATAGTATGCTCTACTATAGAAGTTTCAATTTGCGAAATAACTGGATCTATTGAGGTTCCAAAGAGAGATTTTACTTAAGCAGGATCAACAAAGTAAACAAAATTTGGATCTCCTACTGGTGAAAAAATTGTGTTAATTAGTTTTGAAACTAGTGGAGGGCTAGGGGTTTCTAATGGCTAATATTCTTGAACTTCCTCAGGAACAGGATCCTTTGGAACTCCTTCCAAGGTTCCTTCTCCTTCTATGGCTTCTCTAGTAAGATTTTTTAAAGGAGTTTCTTGAAATTTCAGAGTAGAACTACTTCCTGTAGGTGTCTTTTGATACATTTCTGGTGAGTTAGTAGTTTTGGAATTACGTCCCCTACGGTACATAGTAGATATGTCAATAAATTTTTTGGTGTTGATAAATCTACCCTGAGGATATCGAATTCTACTCATGAAAGACTTTTCAATTAAAAAAACCTATAATACTAATGTTGTTGTATTTGCGAGTGCTTGTTATAACAGATGCGTAGGTTCTTACCTCTCGTCTAATCACTCCCCCGCTACCAACCTATTACTAAACTTCATAAAGAATTCTACTCTACCTTACATAACAACTCCCTGGGAACGGCACCAAAACTGTTGGGTGTTATAATGTCTAAATTAATCCACCTACTTTTAAATTATAAACTAAGGTTGGTAAGCTTAGAGTTGACACAAAATAGAGCAAAGGTAGAGAATGTCGTGTAAATATTTTAACAAACAAAAGATCGAAAGATATTCCAAAATGAAAAACTGAGTCAAAATCCTAAAAAATGTAATTATTAAAGTAATTAAACTGAGACAGAATAATACACTAAATAATTGATAATGAACTTTAAACTGAAATAAAATCAACAATTAACTATTAAAATGGCCCCCTATGGTACAAGGAGAACTTAACTTATAATAAACTATAAAACTTAATAAAGAAAACTTAGATAAAAGAAGCAACTAGAAAACTTAAATAAAAGAAGGAAGTATAAAACTTAATAAATAAAACTTACTAAAAGAAACAACTAGAAGACTTAATAAAGAAATATATTTATTAAGACAACCTAAAAACATACTAAGGAAAACACTAAATCTTCCATGCAAACAAATAAATCAATTCAAAAGGAATAGACACAAAACCATATAACCATAAGACAAAATTAAGAATAACTTAAACTACATTCAAAGTAAAAGAAATAAAGAAAATGATAAACTTTTAATAAAGAATTTAAAACAATTAAACTTTAACTTAAATGTTTAACAAAATCTATTATCTAACTATTACGGTCAAGGCATAATTCAAACATCAACAAAATAGAGTTGAAAACAATCTTAAAACACATAAAAACACTAAAAACAGATCTAAAGACTGAATGCTAGACTGAATTGTGGGTTTGAAAGGGGTGGCTGAATAACAGACTGAAGAGAATTTTTGAATGACAGGATGCATAGTAAAAAGGGTAAAAACTAACCTAAATGAACTAATTTTCAGCTGAAGCCATGCAAATGTAATTCTAATACATTAGAACTGTAAATAAACCTATGTAACAATAAATTAAGCTTAAAATAATTCATGAACAAAAGGAATCATTTGCATATTAAACTAAGAAAAGAACTGAAAATTAAATTGTATAAATTCAAAACAAGAAAGGAAATAACAGAATTGAATCTATTCTAAATTTATAAAACAACTTATTCTATATTCTTGAAAACAAAGACTTCAAGTAATGCTGGAAATGAAAATAACTGGAAACAAAATGACTATAAGAAAAGAACTGAAAACAAGCTATGCACGCATCTAACTAATTAACTTTTGAAATAAAACTAAGTTAATGTATTGCAGAAAACAAACAAGATAGCATTTACTATAATCTAATGGAAATAATTCAGAAATTAAACTAGACTAGCTAAAACAAAAAAGAAACTAAGCTAAACAAAGAAAATGAACCTTTGGTTGATGAGGGGCCCTCTCAGCAATCATGGGTGATTCCTGGATGACTTCTACTTAAACACAATCTTAAACATCAATGCATACAACTCTTTATTTAGATGGTGGAACAGAAATACAAATTTCAAGAGTAAATCATAGTAAGAACTCTTCTCCTAACTCTGTTAATTAACTAGTTTTCTAGCTAACTGAGCTCTCTCACAGAGGATGCTTTATATAATGACTTACAGGGATGAGCAAGTCAAAACTTTAGCGGTTTACTTCTCTCTAAATTTAGTTGACTATAATGAAGTTTAACTGATCATAGGCCAACACATAAACATTTCCTTCTTTAACACAAGTCTAGATCTTTTCATTGGACAGCATATGCACAGGTTCCTTCTCTAGCGCAAATGATCTGCAGAGGTGGCACATGATTTATTCTTCAGCATGAACAGGGAATGGTGGCAACCTGAGGTAGCGTACATGGTAGGTTTTCTAGAACGCAGGTTGTTTGATTCTTTAAATGAGCACACTGATGGTAATTTGGAATCAAGTATATGAGGCCATGAGTGATCCTTCTAGGGCATGAGTTGAATGTGATAGCCCAGCGCATGGATGATTGTCATGGTGGAAAGTGAAGGAGAACAAAGGCTGGTGAAGAGTCTAGAACAGAACTCCATTATGAGATGCGTGGGTAACCAAATTGTTGGTAGCTAGTTCACGTTTTAAATGGCTAGAATTAATTCTCAGTAGCGTGCAGTCTGATGGGCAATCTAGACGAAGTGCTGAACAGAAGGCTAGGATGTGAGATGGATACCTTGGTGTTACAGCTGATTTTACCCCACATAGTGAATCACACTTTTATGGCCTTCCCCATCCCTCTACAGACTCCTTAGACCCCATGGACCATTTTTGTACCTTTGATGTTTCCAATATCATCCCTAAAAACATGCAATAATTGCCATACGTGACTTTTAATCCCTTTCTCACGTATATACGTGGGTTTGACCCTTAAAATTGTGTACATAGGGATGTGTGCAAAAGGCCAAATGAATTTGGATTTTTCCTTGATGTTGATCCAAATCACTTGTTTCTTGGCCTTCCATATTCCTTGAGATTGCTTGGATTCGACCTTCCATTACCCTATTGAAGAGCTATCTAAGGAACCCTTTGGATACATTGAAGAGGGAGGAATTGAAGAGCAAGAAAAACTATTGTCCATTGTTGCCAGAGCTTATACTTGAGTCTTCATCCCTTTGTCCCTTGGAGCACTTTGTGTTCTTCCCAAACTCGCCTTCTGCTTGTGAGCTTGATATCAAGAGATGGATGATTGAAGTGGTGGAGGCCCAAGTGGGGGACTCAGTTTCTTCGATTCGTAGATGTGCCGACAAAGGTTGTCACTATTGTAATATCTTTTTTATATCAATAGAAATATATTTTCCTGTCCAATAATGTGTATTTAAATGAGTATTTGATCCATGGATGCTTTTAAATGCTTATATGTTATTAATTATATATGGTAGAGTAGTTCTAACACAAGTATATATAGCATGCTTGTCTTGTTTGCTGAATGTTGAGATAGCAATTTATCAATACAAGCTGGAGTTGGAAATCTCAACGAGGATCTACATCAACCGTCCAAAATAAGGTATGAATCGAGATCCTTTAGTGTTAGATATTTGGTTTCTCTTGCATATAGGAAATGATTGATTTCTAGAGTCAAGTTGTCTATTGTGGTACCCCAAACCATAGGAATTTCTCTTCGTAATAGAATTGGTGACTCCGCTGTGGAGTTCCTAGTAATTGTCCTTCGGGGGTTTTATCGGCCTTCAATGTTCTTGAATTGCTCTGATTTCTCTATTTCTGAGTCGGGTCTAGGGGCATGTTTTCCTAGTAGTGTCTGATAGGTGTGAATTTTGTCTCAACTTATTTGTTTTCCTTCATTTTTATATTTTCTTCTTCCTGTACACGATTTTTTGCCTCACAGTCGCATGTACACACGGTTTTGACTAAGATATCCGCATACATATGTGGGTTTTCTGTACACAGTCGCGTATTCCCTAAGTTTTCCCTTTTAGAGGAAGATTGAGTGTTGTTGGGCGAGTTTTGATGATTGCTGAGTCTCCTTTGATGCTTCTAGAGTCTGTATACACCTCTGTTTCTGACCAGAGATGCTTTTTCGGGTAAATTTTTTTTTTAAGAATGTTCTTGCCATTGCATTTTTTATTTTTTGTTTTGGGATTAGTGCATTAGGTCTCTTTTACCTTAGTTCTTTGTATGGGTTCTATTTGATAGTGCTTGCAGACTCTGGGGCTGGTAGAGTCATTCTTTGGCTTTATTATCTGATTTTTATTCAAAAAATCAAAAAATATTTGCTTATTTTACATCAGTATGCATCATTTCACTTTTCATTTTGCATGGTACTTGCACTAGGTTTGCTTAGAGAAGTACTAGTTAGGATTTCATATAGGAATGGTTGCATTTGTCATTTGAAGAAAAATTTTCATTTCACGTAGTAGCATGCCCTGTTTTTCATTCGACACAATGCATTTGCATTGATTGTTAGGTGTGAATTTTACTTCATGTTTGCGTCATAACACCATTAGTTGCATGATTATCTACCTTTTTTGAGTAATAAAGCCAATAAAATCAACGCTTAATTAAAATGGATTACACTATTTTCTTTGATAGGGTAAACAAACAAGATTAGGTTTTAGGGTATTGGAATAGTTCATTGTGAGTAAATTCTCCAAGACCACTAAACAACATGTATGTGTCTGTCCAGGTGAGAGTGTGAATTTCCTTGGTATAATTAGTGTTTCTTTGGATCCTCCTCTTACCAGGGAATTAAGCATGAGGTAGTGTAAGAGGTTATTGATTGGGATGACCCCTATTCATAACTGAGTAGCACCGAAGATATTTCCAGGATTGTCTTCATATCTGGGGGCTCTTTCGAGAGTTTCAGGCTTTGCTACCCTGCCCATATGATCAATCCCACTTGCGATTGTTCACCTGAGCATTGATTATATTGAGGTGACCTTATTTGCCTCACCTAGGTTATTGAGGGGGTACTTCACAGGGGTTATTCTGCAGGTGTCCTAGCCAGGTTCGGGTCGAACAACACAGTCGCTATATGCATTGAAGCTGAGGGACACAATAATTGGTTACGAACCTCTGCTTGTTGTGTATGGGAGTCTCAAGCCTCTCCTAGGTGAGACATACCTGTTTCATTCAGGAGCTCACATATCGTTCCCTTATTTACTTGTGATTGGCTTTATATTATATAGGTGTATGCTCTGTGCATGATAGCTTGCTTAGGGTTTGTGTAATTAGAAGATTCTTTTTCATTTTTTGAGTCATTGTGGATTCAGGTGCGGCACTTCAACATTCTCATAATTTAGTGGGACTTCCACCTTTTACATCTCCTCCTCCTTTCAGAGAGAGAAATAGACAGTCCAGGCGGACTACTTCTCACATTGATTCACATACGATGGGAGATCATGAAGATGAAATTCCTGAGTTGTCTTCTCCACCTCAAGAGGTTGGGGAAGAAGATCCTACTTTTGTATATGATCCTTCACCTAATATACCTACACACTCTAGGTACGATTCTTCACATGATATACCTACACACTCTAGGTACGATCCTTCACATGATATACCTACACACTCTGGGTATGATCCCTCATTCACAAGTCACCAGTATTGGCTTCTGAGCGATGAGACTCATCATGAACCTATGAGCACTAGTTATGTTAGTTATGGCATGTTTGGTGTCCCTGCACATGATCCAACACACCATCTCGAGTTGGATTTTGAACCTAGCACTATGCCTGGGGGCATTCCTATTCCTTTCCATGCAGAGAGATTTGGGAGCACGAGTCACAGTGCGCCGTCCATCCCAACAGTGGAGGCTACATCACACATTCGTCCTATACCTGGTGTTAGTAGTCCGATTAGGATACCAGAACCATGACGAGTGACTATAGGGAACACCACTTACATCATTTCGCATGTCCCTACGTCCTCTATTCCTAGTTCTTCAAATGCTATTCCTCCCCCTCATTCACGTTCTCCTTCGAGCCGGAATGTGGCTGCTAGTCATGTTTGTACTGCTGCTACTTGTGTAGTTGTGTCTAAGATTCAAGTACCTCTTCTTGTCTTGGGAGGTGACATTCCTACTTCTGGAATGTCCTTTGGTATATCGTAGGGAAATCCTCATATTCCTACTTATGGAGTTTCTCATGGGACATCTTATGGAACTTCTCATGGACAATATTATGGACTGTAGTATGCATAGATTTATTCACCTTATGGGTACGGGTATCAAAAACCCACTTACTCCCCGAATTATGGCTTTGTAGCTCCAAATAGTCAAGGTACACCACATTATGGTGCTTCCATGCCACCCTACATGGGTCAAACGGGAGGAGGGCACTATGGCCATGGACATGGTGGTTACGGTAATTAGTATTATGTGAACCAAAATTAGCAAGGAGCGTGGCATCAACCTGCTCAACCTGTGCTCCCTTTCCTCGCAACGTTAAACTTTCCTGACTTGTCGAGACTAACGAACGATCTGGTATCCCTAATAAGCTTCCCTCGGAAATTCCCAAATTTGAGGGAAAAATAGGAGAAGATCCTAGGGAACATGTTACTACATTTCACCTTTGGTGCTCTTCTAATTCCTTACATGAATATTTGATCTGTTTAAGGCTATTTCAATGCACCCTCATCACTCCTGCAGCAAAATGGTACATAGAGTTACCTAGGGGGGCATTCGTTTTGTTTGATGACCTAGCTATGAATTTTCTTAATCACTTCTAGCTATCAGTGCGTTACGATGTTGGTACAGAACTCTTGTCCACATTTTGGCAAGAGAAAGGCACACATATCTCAGACCATATACAAGAGTGGTGTATACAGAAGAGATTGATTAAAGCCTTCATACCACTGGAGTTTATCCTTGAATGGTTCCTTAAATAGTTACTGCCTTGTATAGTGAAGGACGTTTCTACATCGAGAGTTTAAAATGAGGAACAAGCCATTTTTAGGGCGCAGGAATTAGATTTGATTTATGCTCAATCCAGATTATTATATGAGATTATTCCTAACGCTCTGCATTCTAGTTTCAACCCTAAGTTCAAACTTGAAACACATGCCGATGGAATTGTTGGTTGTATGGGTACCAAACCTATAGATTTGGTTGTGAAATAGGTGAGTCAATTGTCTATCAACCAATTTGCTTCGGGATAAGCCATGGCTTCATCTCAACCCACCCAAACAGTGAGTGTGCTTTTGGTACAATCGTTGGACTAGAAGGGTAACCAACAACCTAGAAGGAATAAGAAAAAGGGTAAAAACAATCGTAAGCATGGGAATAGGAATGAAAATGCGAATTCTAATGACAAGAAAACCCGCAATGATGGGGGGGAAAATCTGTCTAAACGTAAGGATAATTTTCCTTGCAAATTGTGTAAGAATGACCACCTCACTCACTTGTGCCCTCATATAGAAGAATCCTCAAGGTTCATAGCACAGGGCCCAGCTGTGCTGACCAACCCTTTACCCCACAATTGAAACATGAACTCAAGGACCCATGATCAGTCTGGTGGAGATCAAGATCCGTCAGAAGCTAGTAGTGGTCATGGTTGCATCAATATGGTGCATGCTATTAAGGTTGTGACTCGTGCGAAGGAATATGGTTTGTCACAACTTGACCTTGGAACGAAACCTGCTCCACCCGGGAGTCCTTTGCGTATTGAAAACCATATGGATAAACCTGAAGTTGCACCTCGCATTCCAAAGGGGATCCTTAAGCATTCGAGGCACAATCCTAATACCCAAGCTACCCAAAATTATTCAGTTGTTGAGGATTTGGGCCACACTCCTTGTGCGATGTCTGCACTTGAAGTACTTTAGAGTTGTCCTTTGCAAAGGACGGATTTTCTTTCTGCTCTTGGTGTTAACAATGATAACTCTTCCTCCATCATCAAATTTGAAACCATGGGACTACAGCCTCGATTTCCTTACTATGTGTCTCTCTTGATTCATGTAGAATGTCTTAACATGACCATCAAATGCACTGTGATTGACGAAGGCACTGCTACTTCTGTGATGTCTTTGGCATGTTGGAAGGGTTTGGGTTCCCTCGAGTTGTCTAAATCCGCATTCCTAAGGGGGTCCTTAAGAGTTCATAGCACAATCCTAATGCTCAAGCTGCCCAAAATTATTCAGTTGTTGAGGATTTGGGCCACACTCCTTGTGCGATGTCTGCACTCGAAGTACTTCAAAGTTGTCCTTTGCAAAGGAAGGATTTTCTTTCTACTCTTGCTGTTAACGATGATAACTCTTCCTCCATCATCAAATTTGAAACCATGGGACTACAACCTTGATTTCCTTATTATGTGTCTCTCTTGATTCATGTAGAATGTCCTAACATGACCATCAAATGCACTGTGATTGACGAAGGTGCTGCTACTTTTGTGATGTATTTGGCATGTTGGAAGGGTTTGGTTTCCCCCGAGTTGTATAAATCTGCTACCATGTTGACTACTTTTGATGGTAGAAAATTTCAGCTACATGGAATTCTTCATTCTCTTAAGTTCCACTTGGGAGGGAAGACCATCGCGATCAAGGTCGAGGTGGTTGATGCACCCCTCGACTACAATCTGTTACTGGGTAGGAATTGGATGTATAGTATGCAATCTGTAGCTTCTTCTCTATTTTGAGTTGTATTCTTTCTGTTTAATGGGAATATAGTTACAATTGATCAAATGTAATTCAAGAATCCGTGTGTTACCGCATATTCGGGAGCTTCTATCCCGATTGTCGAGCACTCTCATCCAACAACTGGGAGTGTGGGTGTGGGCATGTATCCATCCCTTATGGGAGGCTTTATTTGTCCTACACCTATTCTTATGATCGGGTCTAGTTCCAGTGGGGCTTCATCTTCATTGAGATCGGTGTATTTTCGCACTAACCATATGGAATATCCTTGGATTCTTCCTACACCGATTTCTTCATGTAATCCTATCGGAACGGACATGCCGTTGCCTGTAGCAATGATAGCATATCAAGCAATCTGGAATGTGTTGCAGAGCCTAGTACTTCCTCTTTGTGAATAGAGGAGGAGGAGCCATATGTGCTACCTGCATGGGAAGTTGATTCTTCTCACACACATGAATGCCTTGATATTGTTTTTTCATTAGATGAAGTTATTATTGAGGCCATGTTTGGAGTTGAGCCACCTTGGGAAGAGTTCCATCATAGATCTTATTTTCTTCCTGAGCTTGACTATTTGGAGTGTGAAGACTTTAGGGATATTCTTAGTGAGAGAATTGGTAGTCCCATGGTTCCATTAGGCTCTCCTGGTCCGATGGCTGATGGAAACATGGCGAATATATATCCTACCATTCCTATCAATATCTCTCATGATCTTGGCAAGATTGAGAATGTCTATATTGGGCAGAATGTTTCCGAGCTGAGATTCAAGAGTATATTGAGCTATACAAAGAGTTTTGTGACGTATTTGCTTGGTCATACGAGGAAATGCTAGGTATCAACCCTCGCATTGTTGAACATGAAATTAAAACTTATCCCAATGCTAAGCATGTTCAACAACACTTGTGTGTGGTGAATCCTAGAAAAGCACCCGCGATTAAGGTTGAGATAGAAATGATGTTAAATGTCGATTTTATCTATCCCATTCCCTTGACAGAGTTGGTTTCAAATCTCATTCTAGTTGATAAGAAGCAGGGAGCGATCCGTATATGCACTGATTTCTATGACTTAAATCATGCCTGTCCTAAGGATAATTTTCCCACACCATTTATTGATCAAATTTTGGATGAGTGTGAAGGAAGTGAGGTATTTTCCTTTATGGGTGGCTTTCCCAGATACAATCAGATACAGATCAAATCCAAGAACCAACATAAGACTGCATTTATTTGTCCTTGGGGTACTTTTACATATCGGAAGATTCCTTTTAGCCTTAGAAATGCCGGAGCCACATTTCAGTGGGATATGAACTTGATATTCCATGATCTCAAATCGATTATTGAAGTCTTTTTGGATGACCTTGCTGCTCATTCTCGTATGAGAATGCATCATTCCTACCATTTGAGATTAGTGTACGAAAGATGCCGCCACTACCAGGTTAGGTTAAATCCTCATAAGTGCATCTTTTGCATGAAGTCTGGTTGCTTGTTAGGATTCATTGTCTCCAAGGAGGGTATAAGATTCGATCTCTTAAAGGTTGAGGAAATACTTCAATTGTCTCCCCCGAGAAACATTAGACATCTTCAATGTTTGCAAGGCATGGAAAATTTCTTGTAGAGATTCGTCGTCAACTTTGCCAATTTGACTAGAGGCTTTATGCATCTTTTGAAGAAGGACACTACCTTTTGCTGGGATGAGCAAGCCTAGGATTGCTTTGATGCACTTAAGAGAGCCTTAGAATCAGCCCCAGTGATTAGTCCACCTGACTATAGCCATGACTTTCTACTTTATGTGGTTGTGTCCATGGAGACGATTGGTATGGTTTTGGTTCAGGAGGAAAACTTAGGAATTAAAATCTCAGGTCACTGTGGTCCTACATCTGCATACATATGACAGGATGTTACTATGTGTTGTCACGCAAAAACATGTCTTTTGATTCTATATATCAAAAAACACAAAAAAATTTAATAACTCAAAAAACTTAAAAAGAGGGTTGGGATTCGTTACCAATGTCACCGTATGCCGATCCTGGTGGTAGAGTCATGTCGAGATCTCCCCGAAAATCTATCCCCGCATAGGGGTAACATTGATGGAAACTATCTACCACCGCCACCATGGAAAGAAGTCACTTGGATAGGGGTTGGACACCCTACCTCCACCCAGTCTACGCATCGCATCTTCCAACATTGTTGGGCCGAATCTCAAACCCCGTGAAGAGGAATGTCAACTCTAGGTCTGAGTCCCGAAACATGCTCAAAGAAGAATGTGCTCAGTATACTACTAAAACCAAAGTTTCGTACCTTGCCCATCTTCCACTCGCTGAGCTATTGCTTCATGTTACTCAACAGTGCAGTACCCCAATCATAAATTGTGGGTCTCATGCACTCCACTGCATAGAACATCAAGGGCCACGAGGCCGGGTGGAGTGAGGATAGCCCTGCTATCCTATTGAGTGTCATAAGTATAGCCTTCATGCCCAGTACCTATATTGAGTTTGTTGGGATCTAAATCCAAACCTTCTCCATGTCTGGATAATAGTATACAACGATATACTCATCTATGGTGAGGCCACCTCCAAGCCCGCGAGAACATAGGTTCACCACTTCCCCCAGTCGGTACAATCCTGTAATGAAGTATATGTCCTGAACCTCTATAGTGAGGGACATCCTGTTGATATGGAAAGACTCTGAGTTAGGATCCCAGTATTCTACTAGCATCTGCAGCAGTCTTGGTTTGGCCCTTAAGCCACCAAGACACCAAAACTTATAGAGCCCACATGCATGGAGAGCTTGTTGAGCCATTAGATTACCCCGTCCTACTGCTTCTACATCCCTGTGCTCTCGTTCCCTCCATTCTAGAACCATATTGCACATTTAATTTAAATTTTGGTCATTACATGTCTTAGGAAAACTTTAACGCGGCCGCATATGTGACTGTTTGCAAAACAGCTGTGTATGTACGCGACTTTGAGCCATTTTTCCACGTATAGCTAGCCCTATACGTGGAAAAATCCTTGATTTCCATGTGGGATGAGGTGCATATATTGTATTGGCCTAGAAATCAATTTTGACCATGGAAATTTGAAAAATTTACATGCAAATGAAAGAGTAGGGCATGGCAAGTTACCAAGAAAAAACAGTGTCGAATTCCGCCGACTAAAACTCCCAGAATTTGCGTTTGAAGTTCTGAGCTCAATTGGGTGAAAGTTTTAAATGTTATATAATGTTTTGAAATTTTTCAATTTGTTGAAAATTTTTACCCCCTTTCTATAGTTTTGAATCATTTCTGACCTTTTTGGACCGTTTTTTAATAATATGATGATGTAGGAGACTGTTTTGAGTGCCGCTTCAACCATTGTTTTGACCCATTCATGCTGATTTCAGGTATGATGTTTAAATTGGCATATAGGTTATATTTCACCTCTATTTGCATTTTGCATGAACTTATGACCGTTTCATTATAACCTTAGGTACGAACCCATTCTATCCTGTCACAAAACCTTCTTGTTGTTTTAGAAGTGACATGATGTGAACGGTAGAGTTTGACCATACATGGGTGCCCTAGTTAGATCCTTGTTTGCATTTGGTGCCCATGCCGACAATTTGTCCTTTAGGGTGTGGGATTCTGTTGTATAGTATCACCATGACATTTCGCAAGAGCCTCATACTCCTCTTGATATTTCTGCTAGCTTGTTTCCCCAGGACTCCCTAATGTCAAGTTGTAATTGCATTATCATGAGCTTTGCCTACCTCATTGAGCCTTATGTTGGCTTCCCTGACTTTGAGTATCAGCCATATAGCCCAAGCTTGTCTCATGTCTAGCCATGTAGAGCCATTTTATATATCCTTTGCAGCTTGATTCCCAATTTTTACAGATAGGGGACTTTCCCCTGAGTATCGCTATCCTACACATATGTCCTTGCATTGAGCATAGGTATGTTCCACTGCTTGGAACTAGTTTGTTTGTCCCTTGACACTCATCTCCTCCCAGTATGTAACTATAAAGTGATTTTATTATTTTTCAAGATTTTTAAATTATTTGAAAAAGTCCAAAAAAATAAAAAAAACAAAAAATCCGGACAAGAAAAGATGTTATATTTGGTAGCAGTTGAGTCGTGTCACCTTTGAACAAAGCACTGTATATCACATCCATTGGTTGGGTTAATAGTTTGACTTTAGGAGATGTACTCATTTCTATGATTTTATCTCCACTGACTGGTTAAGCTTCCAGTCCCTATGGAGCCTTTGTCGATGCCTCTTATGTCTCAGAGATGTCCCAGTTCTTTATAATGAGTCTGTGCTGCCTAAATTCAGTCACCATTCACCTTTATGATCTTTTTCGAAGGAAGTTGAAACTTGAGTTGGCAATTCCTTAGTTATATTGACTTTGCATGTTGGCCATTCCCAGTACAGTTACTGGTTCATTCACATCATGATCGAGTCCTTCCACATTATACAGCTTTGTTGAGTACCTCATGTTGGATGATGTGGTATGCCTTAATGCCCTCCTTCCAATGGATTTCATCCCATCAAATTCATATCATTTATTCTGGGATAGGAATCTGGAGTCATGTTTGAGTGCCTTGAGACTTGCAGTCATCATTGGCAGGTTCTCTCACCATCGACAGTTTTTTGGGAATACATCAATGTCCCCTGATCGATGGATTCTCTCAAAGTGTTTGACCTCAACACATTTATTCCCACTTGTTAGTTTTCACTCTAGTACCTTGATTCCCATTTTCATTATTGGTGGCTGATCTCGCCTCTGTTAACGGTATACATCAATGAACGGTAATCAGACAATGGACTACTATGTTCGACCTCAACACCTCTATTCACATAGTAGGACATGTACTCATAGCTTTTTGTGTAGAAGACCTTCCAGATTGGTGGCATCTCATATATGCTACCTCCTTGATCGTGCCAGTGTTCATGAGATTTCAGCTCTCATGACTTGATTCCAATATATGTCAGATATTTCCAACCATTATGGAGATCTTGATCCACTATATATCTTCAGCCTTCATGGAGATCATGATCCTTTGTATATCTTCATCATGGAGATTCTGAGCTATTTATATTGTACATGGCAATGACCACACATGTCATATTTTGTATCATGCCTATTCATGGCCATTGTACTCTTATGTATCTAGGACTGCTACATCTACTTGCAGTTATGTGCAGAGTTTGATCATTGTATTGTACTAATTGGATGGATGGTTCTTCCACTGGGTTCTTCATCACTCCACTTCTTGGATGGACTTATAATGTATTTTGGCCATCGTATGACCCCTCTGAGCTCACACATTAGGGGGCATCTGTTACAATTGATTTTACCCCACATGGTGAATCACACTTTTATGGCCTTCCCTATCCCTCTATAGACTCCTTAGACCCCATGGACCATTTTTGTACCTTTTATGTTTCCAATATCATCCCTAAAAACATGCAATAATTGCAATACGCAACTTTTAATCCCTTTCTCATGTATATACGAAGGTTTGACACTGAAAACTGCATACATCGGGATGTGTGCAAAAGGCCAAATGGATTTGGAGTTTTCCTTGATGTGGATCCGAATCACTCGTCTCTTGGCCTTCCATATGCCTTGATATCACTCGGATTCAATCTTCCATTACCCCATTGAAGAGATATATAAGGAACCCTTTGGATATATTGAAGACGGAGGAATTGAAGAGCAAGAAAACTATAGTCCATTATTGTTGGAGCTTATACTTGAGTCTACATCCCTTTGTCCCTTGGAGCACTTTGTGTTCTTCCCAAGCTTTCCTTTTTCTTGTGAGCTTGCTATTGAGAGATGGAGGATTGAAGTGGTGGAGGCCCAAGTGGGGGACTCATTTTCTCTGATTCGCAGACGTGCCGACAGAGGTTGTCGCTATTGTAATCTCTATTTTATATCAATAGAAATATCTTTTCTTGTCCAATAGTGTGTATTTAAATGATTATTTGATCCATGGATGCTTTTAAATGCTAATATGTTATTTATTATATATGCTAGAGTAGGTATAACACAATTATATATAGCATGCTTGTCTTGTTTTCTAAATGTTGAGATAGCAATTTGTCAATACAAGCTGGAGTTGGAAAGCTCAATGGGGATCTACATCAACCATCCGGAATAAGTTACAAATCGAGATCCTTTAGTGTTATATATTTGGTTTCTATTGCATATAGAAAATGATTGATTTCTGGAGTCAAGCTGTCTGTTGTGGTACCCCAAGCCATAGAAATTTCTCTCCGTAATAGTTGGGCATTGATCTAGGTCGAAAGGGGTGTCTATATTTTAGCGTTCTTTAGTATTGGAGTGTATAGCAATAAATTCTGACATCTGGCAAACCACTAGTGATTTTCATTGAACAGGCTGAATGATGAGCTGGACGTCGAGCTGGTCATGCTGTGTGAAAAGCAGGCTGAATGCATTTTGCATAATAACTTGGCCTAAAAGATTATAAAGTCTCCAAACAATTATACAAGCTAATTAATACATCAAATATTCTTTAATAATGTTATTTTTAATTGATTAAAGCATAAAAATGATAATAATAAAATAATTTTATAAAAACCTTAAAAACACTCATACCTAAAGTTGAATAATAATCTGTGTGACATAAAACATAGAAAAGATGATGAAATATGTATTTAAATGAATAATTTATCTACCAAAAATGATAACAAATCGAGGATCAACAACTTCCTTAATATAATGCAAGTAAATCATGACATTATCATACCTTCCCAACCTTGATTCGTCTTCTTTTATGAATATTTTTAAACCTTGCGCGTGTACATTTTAATCCACTATTGGAATCATTGAAAAGATTCGAATGAGTATGATGATTTCATAATCTATTTAACCAAGAAATATTTTTCCCTCAGCATTTTTGTTTATGATGTCAAATGGTGTTATCCCTACTCTTGTGAATTCATGATTCTCCATGAGTTTGAACAATGTTGTGTACAACTCAGGCCTACCTATTAACATTTGTTAGAAACATTTCCAAAATTCAATTACACTAACAAGATTATTTGATGTTTCCTATTTGATAACCAACTCCTATTCCACTCTCTTACCTTCACATGGTTATCATTCTATGCATAGTGTTAAGAAAATTATTGGGTGGAAGGGGGATGAACACCATGAGTGGAATTCCATTTCTATGTCAGAAGGTTTTCCTGATTTTAATGCATGGAAAGAAATATTTGTGGGAGCCAAATGGTATGATTTATTTCAGTAGTTTCGAGAGTATGATGACGAAGTAGTACTAAAGTTCGGGCAAGGTTTTGGTAGAAAGGTTTCCCATATCAGTGATTTTATTATGGTAGCATTTGAGAGGGTAATCGATCATTCTTTTGTCTTGCCTCGAATGGGAGCATGATGGTTTAAGGAAATAGAACATTCTGAATGCATCTAGTTTATGAAGAAACAATATCAGTCTGCAAGTTAGAAGAATGGTTTTCCTCAGGAGTAGATGGAATAAGAAAGGTGCAATGTGTTGTATGTATTGTAGAAATATATATCCTGTGAAGGGAGGTATGTAACCATATTCAATTATCATGTTCACCTGCTCTTATTTTTTGAAATTGGGTTGGAGATGAACCTTCCATATTTTTTGTACAAAAGTCTAGCTAAAATGTCTAGACAAGTTCAAATCATCCTGGTAACCCTTATAAAAGTATTTTCCATCATGTCTTGATTAATATTCTGGTTGAATATGAATTGTCTATTCATAAGGATACCTAGGATAAATTTGTGAACAAATTTTGAGGAATCCCTTAATCTGAAAGCCATCCTTATCCACACATTCAATTTTCCCATTAGTATGAAGGTCATGAGTTCAAACCCATTCCTAACCAAGACTGTGAGACTATACCTAAAGTTTCTTCCACTTCAACTATACTCTCTATAATTTCCTAGCCGCAAAAAAATAAAAATAAAAAAATTGAGAATCTAAAAGTTGTCCTCAACTCATACAGGAAATACCAAGAGGAAAAATACCTATTGATGGCAGAATCTAAACAAAACAATGAGCGATTGAGAATTTATAATATCAAACTTCTACAGAAAAATGAAAAATTGAAGGAAAAGTGTGATAAAGAACTTGTGGACATACGATGACTTAATAAATTAGTGAGGAACTGGCGAGTTGAGGCCTCGAAGATCTTAGCACAAATTCGTCTGCTAAAAAAGAAACTGAAGACAAAATAAAACCATTTCAATGGGAAATTGAACATTGTGGGAAATACCACATAAGTTATGTCAGTGGTATTAAAAATCAATTTTGAAATTTCCCAGTCTCTGGAAGGCATGTTTGCATGAGAAATGGAAATAGAAAAGCATGGCGGAGATGATGGCTCGCTAAATTGACACTTTTGCACCTTCTTGATATAAATTTTTTTGGTTCTTCACTTAATCATTTTTCCCTATAAATCCACTTATATTTTTGAATATTCACCTAATTACTAAGCAAGTATAGTCAGGTATAATTTTTTATTAAAAATATTCAATTTGCTTTAATTAAATGTCTTAAATATAATTCTTGGGATCTCGTGACTAATCATGGTAGATTCAGTAGCTTATTGTGATTTCAACAACCTACTTGGGATTCATGGTCATCCTTTTATTTCTGGAGAACCCCTGTTCAAGTTTTGGTCAACCATATTCATACTTCAGAAGCTGCCAATTGTAAACAACAAGATTTTTAGTGGATCTTGTTCATCCAACTTACTTCAATTTGATGATCCACACATGCGATTTAATGAGATATTCATCTCTATGCACTACGTGTCATAGAGATGAATATTTGATGTTAGCTTAAGGAATCCTGGGTGTATTTTTAGCATTTAGGAGAATGATTATTAATGTTAAATGAATCTATTTTCTGAAACGGTTATGTATATTTAATTAACTATAGGGATTGATTTTCTAGACTTAGGTTAACTATTCTAGTTCTTAAATTATAAATACATGGACTTGTATTTAATAGAGGAGGGGGGAAGGGACAATTGAACAATGATTATCTAAATTAAATAAAATAACAGAGATTGAACTTGAATGTGATTTCATTTTATTACTTAAGTAATGTTTTACAGATTCCTTTGTACTGTAATTTAATTGTCTCTATTTCTATAGAATGTTTCTTGATTTTATTATGTTTATGTAACTTAAGTTAATTATGCTGGTCGTTTAAGGACTTGTGGTCCTGTTGGAAAGGATCCACCAAGAGTACCATAATCCCTTTTCCTTTATTTTCTTATGTTATCATAATAGTTTGATTAATTATTCTCTTCGACTTTCTCTCTAGTTGATTAGTTGTAAAAATTTAACTTGGTAGGATTGACAGTAATTGTTAAAGAGAACTTCTTTATGCTGTCATAATATTTCCTATTTATCCACCATTGTTGTATAAGTATACATGATTTTTGAATTTCTGAGTGTAAGAGATTTAGTTATAGTATCTTTTTGAATTCTAAGTTTTGTAGACTTAAACTTTCCCTACCTTATTGTAGCTTTAGATTTGAGTTTAATTCATGTAGTTGTAATCTTTGCAGCAACTCATTTTATATTATACTGAAAAGTGAATTTTGTATTGATATCTAAAAACATTAGTTTTATTCAAGTAATTTATTTTAAGGGAAATCATTAACTTTATAGAAACATCAAAATAATAAATGAAATATCAGTTCTTATATTTACAATTCACTTTATGTCACACACTTTGATTTGTATGTCATTGCATAGTTTTCATATATTTAATTTAGTTTTCAAATCTTATTACATTAAACAATTATCATAGGGTGATTACTTTTGCTGAGATGTGTTTTAGAATTAAGATTGGATTGAACCTAATTCAAATGAGTATTTTACTTTTATCTCTATTAGTATATTTTGTAAAGAGTTTGAAAATTTGATATTGTAGGTTTTATATTTTATATTTACTTACGATGAAAATATTAAATTGAGTAAGTAAACTGCTTATTTTTTTCTGTATTAAGGTGTGTGCCTACAGTAGGTTAGGATAATCTAGAATCTATTTATGAACATATAGTGTTTATATATCACAAGCTACCTCCCTCGGTTGGCAATCTAATACTATGAATGATTTAACATATAATTTCCCCAACAATTCTAAATAGCTTTGAGATAGCTTCATATTATTTTTTGTCAAAAACCTAAGTTTGGATCTAGATCCCTTAAACATTTCTAGATCTTTTGAATGTCAATCAAAGAAAATCCAACAATGGTCATGCTTGAAAGATTTATGGAAGAAATAAGTTCAACTCCTAGGAAGATAGCATGCCATTTAGCTTTATTATTAGTTTGTTATCCCAATACCTAGGCAAACATTTCCATCACTCTTCCTCCAAGTTCTAGGAGAACCCAAACCCCCCTAGAATTCTCCACCTCGGACATCTATGCCAACATTAACTACACCATGATATTCATATTTTGTGGAAAAAAGAGGGGCTACATTAATATTTTTCCATTACCAAACTAAGGGTCTCAAACCAAGATGAAACACATATAGATGTCAACTTCATGTCATCACCATACCCTACCCAATTCAAGATGGTGTAACCAACCATTAAGTTTTTCATATTGGTGCAATATTTTATACCAAGTTGACATGTTCCCTTGATATGATGAAAATTTATCTTTTCTACCTTTTGATCACATTCTCAAGGATCTTACATAAATCAAGAAATCTCACTAACATAAAAGGAAATATTAGGTACTGCGAGTTAAATAAATTAGACTACCAACCAGTTATTGATAAATAGTTGCATCAACTCATGGAAAATTAAAGTCTTCTTCCATATTTACTCTTAACTAAAAAGGTGTAGAAAAATATTTACAATCATCCATCCTGAATGTTTGTAAAACATCCATTACATATGTAGGTTGAGAAATAAATATACCATAATCTATTTATAGAACTTGGATTCCCAAAACAAATTGTAAAACATCAAGGTCAATCATTTCAAAGGTATCATTCAATAGTTTCTTCAAAGACAATATCATATTTACATTATTTTGAGTCATTATTGAATCTTCAACATATAATGCAACAATTAATATTTCACCATTTACTTGTAAAACATATATGTTGTGATCTAATTCTCAATATTTGATACAAAGAATGAAAAATAAATTGTCAATATTCTCAAACTAAGTCTTGGGTATTTGTTTCAAACCAAGAAAGGATTTATTAAATTCACATAAAAAATTTGAATCCTCAAATACAAGAGGTTTCTCATTAGACATATGATAAAATTCCCGAAAAACAATAGTCCATTCATTAGAAGAAGAAGGAGAAGAAGCAATGGAGGGAAAACCAGAAGGAAAAAATGCATGCCAATCGGAAGAAAAGTTATAAGAAGAAGAAAGGTTGATGTTGTGCTTCCTCATTGCTTCTTCCAAGGATTCTACCTTCTTAAAACACTTAGGTTGCACATGACCATCTTTCCCACAAAAAATTCAATGATGCTTAGTTTTCTTACCTTTTGATTTGGTTCCTTTTCAATCATTGAAAGGATAAGTTGGATGATAGGGATTCGGACCCTTGTTAATTTTTCTTATTGTTGCAAGGATATTCCTTCTTTGGATGCTATGACTTATCCTTTTGTTGCGATACTAAATTTTTTTAATATATATTGACATCACTGGTCCCTCCAATACATAATAGATTATCTTTTTCTTGACTCAAAACATCACAAATAGATCCAAATATCTAGGTTTTTGACATCTTAAATATTTTGTTCTTCCTCACTCCCTATTTTCTCTTGATGGTGGATTGTTTATTGTGGATCCATAAAGTTGACCTCAAATCATCTCACACAATGAATATGGAAACGTGTACCAACAAATTTAGACACCATGAAATTCTTCAAGAATAGGGTTATGTATAGTTATCCATAGAGATTCTTTCATAGAGTAAAAGGTAGATAGAAAAATAGAATAAGTAGGACCAAACTTAGAAATAATGTGATAAATACATTGTCTATATTACCTTTTCTATGTTTCATTATTCAACTAAGATTCTAATGTTTCTGTACCTAGATAAATATTCTTGAAGAGGGATTGTTACTTTGGATTAAAAGAAACCAATTCATTTTCAACCATGTGACCTCAAATATCAATTTTGTTTACCAAATAAAGTTTCTAACTTTTCCCAATATGCATTTAGTGCATCATTTCATTGAAGGTGGAATCATAACTCATTACATATGCACATATCGGTTAATCCATAGGCTTAATCACATTTATTGTGTCGTTAAATACTTTCTTGTTAGCATAAATTGGAGTAGTTTATTTTCCCAAGGTAATCCGGTAAAGTCCCCTAGTTTGTAGGACATCCTCCATATTGCCTCTCCATGAGAAGTAGCTGGTAATGATAAGTATAATATAAATTGGAGTTGCAATATTAAAATATGTATATAATATGGATTCAAATTAAGAGTATAGTGTCTTAAATGAAAAGATATTGAAAAAATACGAATTTAAAGAAAATCATATGAAAAACAGACTCTTGATGTCAAAGTTATGTCATTTTTAAGAAAGCCATAAAAAAGAGGCAAGAATCCACATGTTAGGAAAATGTTGATCCATGTGGCGACAGGAGCAAAAGATTGAAGTAAATAATTCCCCTCCTACTAACTTTTTCTATACGGTCACTTTCACATATAAGTTTCTTTAAAATAACTGAACCACTCTTATCAAACAAGTGGGAAGTGGTACTTTTATAATGTAGTTACTCTATAAATTAAAGTTGCATGTAAGAAAAGAAACATTTGAACCAAAAACCTCTTCCTTATTAAATTATTTTTCAACTAAGTGTCTTAAGAAAAAAATTTAGTAATATTATTGAGGAGAATGGGGTTGTTGTTGTTGGTAGAGTGTACCTACCCAACAAACCTTCCTTTTTTGCATGCAAGACACTTTACACAACCACACACACAAAAAAAATTATGAAACTAAAATTTCTTATATTTGTGGTTAGTCCTTGGTTATCTCACCCAAAAATGTAAATTTTGTCATTGTTTTTGGTTTACCAACTTCCCATAGGTTGCACGACAAAGAGCCTCTGGATCTGGTAAAATGACTATATCTTGGGAAAATGATTATATATTGGGAAAATGAAAACATTTTTGAGTGAAATGAAAAGAATTTCCAACTAAAATAAGTACTATAGACACAATGGAACACCTCTCTTAGACTAGAAATGCAAACAAATAGAATAATAAAAAATTCCTTTGATGCACATGGATACATCGGATCAAAATCTTTATCAACAATGAAAGTAGGCCTTCATAAGCACTCTGATACCATGTTCAACTAACACATGATATTTCCAAAATATTGAACATGTTGAGAAACAATTAACACAAATATATATATCCTCAAACAAATATATCATAGATCAACAAGTTGATGTTTTACGTGGTTATAACCCTTAAAGAGTGAAACAATTCACAAGCTTGGCCAGATACCCAGTTGAGATAATATTGTAATGCAAATTTTTTTTTAACGGATCAGTTTCTCATAATTGATCATCAAGCAAATGATACTCCATGCTATTTAAATAAAAATAATTTTATAATCGATTGTTAATCCATGGATCAATAATTGTTAAGATCAAGGTGAAGATGAACCAGCAGATCACTCTATGTCTAGAACATATCATGATGTCAGATTACATAAGTACAAATTCGTACTAAATAAACATGCTATAACTAAAGACACATTATAAAAATATGATCTTAACTAACACCTAAATGTCTAACTATCCTAACATATTTTGTTTGATGAGAGTACATTTAGTTTTGCAAGGGTCAAAAGAGAGACCAAACTAGTCCTACTATGTAATTTCAATACAAGAAAAGATTAGATATATGGTGGTGAAGTATGGCAGAGGAAATTCAGAAATATAGAAAACCGCCATTTCATGATGACTGAACTTGTTTTTGTTTCACCTTATTATATTTTATCCACGAAACACATTTTGTTATGCTGTCACACTTTTCTATTATTGCAAAATCAAGGGTTTGTAGACATTGTTCCTCAATAAATTAAATAAGGTTAAATATATAGAACCTAGAGGAAAAGGATTCCCTTGATATGTTTTATATGGTGGTTTGAGGCATAATTATTGACCTTAGATGCCTAGAATCTATTTTTAATGACTAATATTTGGGTTTCATCTTCCCTCATCAGTTCTTATTCCCTGAGAACCATGCCTAGTCCTCACAAGATCCTAATCGTATCATCATCCCTATTCTAAGATGAAGAATATAGTCAAGAGGCCATGTGTTGTGATTGAAGGCATAATTCATATCCTTAGAAGCTTAGAAGTTTCCATTACAAAATAAGACTCAATTTTTATCACCCAACCATGTCTAAGTCCTTGAGAACCATTCTTAGTGCTAATAAAACTACAAATAACACATATATCCCTAATTGATGCTAGAGATACCCTTTATAGCTCATATGTGTTAATGATTCTTGGTGTCATTATTGTCCTTGGATGGATAAAATCATTCTTTAGGTACTACAGTGTGATACTCCTCTTCCAACCATTTGTAGGGCCCTAAAATCCATATCGAATGTTATCCTCAATATCCCTAGAACTTTTCCATGGATTCCCCTGATATATCGGGTATGGTGGATTGAATCATTAAGTTTGTACATAGATTCCTAGAATATTCATGTATGGTATAAGGATTTGGTTTTATCCAATGACAATGATGAGGCCTTAAGACCCATAACTAGCACTCAAAACTTCATAAAGAAACTACCATCCTTTCTTAGAGGCCAAGGATACCTTAAAGATATCATGTGTAGTGATTTTAGGAACTGCTAGTAATTTTTCATGGCCCTAGATGCCTTGCAGATCCCCTTAGGTACTAATTCATGGCCTTCATCCCTTGATTCTTTCCATGGATATAAGACCCATAACTATTTATCAAAATCATGTAATTTCAATGACATCCCTCATCGAAGGCCAACAATACCTTCTAAAGGTATTGTGTGGTTGTTGAAGGTGTCTTTCTTAGCATTAGATACTAATAAGCTTCCTTTATGGCCTACAGTCTATATTTCCTCTCGTGACCATATTTAATCCTTTGAGACACATACACAATGCTAAAAAAAAATAATGAAACGCATATCCCTACTCAAAGGAAAAGGATTCCCTAGGGATTTCATGTGTAGCAGTTCAATGCATCATGCTTGTCGCTAAGTGACTAAAGGTTTCCTTTAGTGCCTAAATCTTGAGTTATTAATCAACCATGTTCGAGGGATTGAGACGTATACTTATTGTTGAAAACCTCATAATGGTAGCAATATCTACACTAGGAGGCCAAGGATATAGTGAAAAGGTACTTAGTGATGGTTCAATGATTCTTTACTGGCCTTATATGTCTAAAACCTTGTGTTAGGGCCTAAGGAATAGAATTACTTCTCCAATCATGTCTAACGGCCCAACACTCATACCTAGTGCTAAGAATATTCTAATTATGACCATATTCACACTTTAAGGGAAAAATCCCCTCGATATGTTATTTATTGTGGTTTGATATTGATAGGTAATAACTCCCGATTCTATGTTATTCATGGCTAATGCATACATTTATATATTACATGTGACGGTTGAGCTTCATCAACCTTTTCACCTTCCTATGTAACTGTTCAGCTAACTATTTATTTGTTTATTTACAATATTATAATCCCGACGAATTATATTCTAACAATACCCCTCTTAATCCGAAGGGGTGTTCGTAAGTCCGAGCATGTTTCTAAATCTTTCAAACTTTTCTCGTCTAAGCGCTTTGGTGAAGATGTCTGCAACTTGATCATTTGTGGAACAATGTCGAAGATGGACTGTCTTGGCCTCTACATGATGTCAAATCAAATGATACTTTGTGTTGATGTGTTTGGTTCGATCATGGAATCTAGGATTCTTAGCCAGCTTGATTGCAGAAGTATTGTCGACCAATAATGGAGTGGAATTTTCTTGTTTTTCTTGCAAATCTTCAAGTATCTTCTTGAGCCATACTATTTCTTTCGTTGCTTCAGCTGCAGCCACATATTTTGCTTATGTTGTCGAATCTGCCGAAACTGATTGTTTGCATGATCTCCATGAGACAGCTGCTGATCCAAGACTCATAGTGTATCCGGAAGTTGATACTCCTGTCTCCTTATCGCCATTGAAATCTGAATCTGAGTACCCAATAAGTTTGAAGTCATCTACTTTAGAGTACTTGAGTCCAACGTCTTGAGTCCCCTTTCAAGTATCTTAGAACCCTCTTTGTAGCTGACCAGTGTCCTTCACAAGGTTTATGCATGAACCTTGAAAGTATGCCAACAACATAAGAAATATCTGGTCTACTTGTTGTAAGGTAGATAAGGATCCCTACAAGTTGTCGATACTTGGTCGCATCCTCAAATTCTTTTCCTTCACTTGATGTGAGCTTCATTTTCTTTTCCATTGGAGTAGAGATGGGGTTGCATTCTGTCATGCAAAATTTGTTTAGTAGTTCTCCAACATATTTTTTCTGAGATAGGAATATGTACTTAGGATGTTGAGTGACTTCAATTCCTAAGTAATAGTGGAGATGTCCCATATCTTTCATTTCAAAGATCTTTTTCAAATCTTTCTTTATGGATGCTATATAGCTCTCGTTGTTCCCTGTCATCAAAAGATCATCTACATACACCACAAGATACACAACAGATCTTCCAACTTTCTTTATAAACAGTGTTGCATCATCAAGATCAAAATGTTCAAAATTTAACTTCAAAATATGCTCGGTTAACTTTTCATACCATGCACGAGGTGCTTGTTTTAGGCCATACAAGGAATTGACAAGCTTTCATACCTTTTGTTCTTTTCCTTTTACAACAAAGCCTTCTGGCTGAGACATGAAGACATTCTCTTTTAAGTCTCCATTCAAGAAAGCAGTCTTCACATCCATCTGATGAACTTTCCACCCTTTCTGAGCAGCTAAAGAGAGTAAGGTACGGATGGTAGCCCATTTTACTGTAGGAGAGAACGTTTCTTCATAGTCAATTCCTTCCTTCTATGCATAGGCTTTTGCTACAAGCCTCGCTTTTTGCTTGTCAAGTGAGCCATCTGATCTATATTTGTTCTTGTACACCCACTTGTAGCCAATTGGTTTGGTTCCAACTAGAGGGTCAACCAGCTTCCAAGTTCCATTCTTGATGAGTTCATCATACTCATTCTGCATAGCTTCTTTCCACTCAACTCGAGTAGAAGCTTCTTCAAAGGAAGTTGGTTCAAAGTTAGCAGATAAATTAAATTCACAATCAAATGATACATCCATGTCATCAATTGAATTATCTGCTCCTCCTCCATCTTCATGTCTTTTTGAAATTCTTGTTCCTGTCTTTCCAACTTCATCTAGATGGACACTTTCAAGTGTCTTTGTGGCCCATTTAGGAATCTTCCGTGATGGTCCTGGTTGATCAGCTGGTGGTGCTTCATCATTGATTGAGAGTCTTTCAATTCTCTCAATCACATCACCCAGTTGAACCTCTTGATCAGGTGAAGTAGCAGGAACTTCTTCATGTGGGAGAGTTGGTGCTTCATATGGAAATTCCAAATGTTGTTCCAGAATAGGAATCCCCCCTTCAAGGTTTGGAATTTCATATTCATTTTCAGAATATGTCTTTGGATGAGGATATCTTTCCAAATGATCAAGATGTCTCTTAATGGACTAGTCATTTTTATTAGTCTCAAGAAAAATTCCATCTCTAGAAATAACAAATTTCTTGTTCACCTCATCATACAAATGGTATGCCTTGGAGTATTCTTCGTACCCCGGGA
>LPNX010824811.1:151211-164659 GCA_001517045.1 Pseudotsuga menziesii | reverse complement strand
GTGCTTGTTTTTCTATCAATGCATGAAAGTCTTTGAATGTTTGAAATGCTTCTAATTTTGTCTTTAAACAGTAAATCCAGCACATTCTTGAATAGTCATAAACAAATGTCATAAAATACTTATTCCCATTTGCAGAAGGAGTTGGCATTGGGCCACATAAATTAGAATGCACTAATTCTAATTTCCTACTTGCTCTGAAATTAGATTAATGGAATGGAAGCTTACAATGTTTCCCTAATATACATGCATCACATTTGTTCTTCTCTTTGGGAATGGTGGGCAAACCAAATACACCACACCATTCTTTCTCAACAAACAAAGACTGTTATAATTTAGATGACCAAATCTTGCATGCCACAATGAACTAGATGACAAATTACCTTCTCCATGCTGAGAGAGGTAGGCATAGTTCTAAACTCTTGCAGATGAATCCTTTAGCTTTAGTAGCTTCCCATCTTCATATCCATTCATGATGACTTGGTTGTCAGAGGAATTTCTTATTTCAACAATTCCATCAAACATGTGGATGGAATGGCCTTGCTATCAAATCTCCACCAAGGACAGCAAGCTTCTCTGCAACTCTGGAAGATAAAGAACATTCTTCAACAAGAAATCACGGAATCCAGGCATCTTCAGTCGAATGGTGCCCATTCCCTTTGGTTTAAGACTTGACTTATCTGCAAAGTAAACTATGCCATCTATTGTTTCATTAAGTTCTTCAAAACAGTCTTTTCTAAATGTCATGTATGATGTTGCACCAGTATCAAGAAGCCAACAATCTTTGTAAGAAGAAAGTGATGTCATTTCATTAATTCCAAGATTACAATGTGCAACAATACAAGAATAAGAAAATTTACTAGCATCTTGGTTTTTATTGTCATCTTTCTTCTGGTTATGCTTGTCTTTGATGGAGTCCCACGAAGCCCAACACTGATCTGATGTGTGCCCAGTCTTTCCACAATGCTTTCACTTCAAAGCTGATCTTTTGCTGGAGTTGTTTCTGCCCCCTCTGCCTTTGAAGTTTCTTCTTCCTCTACCTCTCTTGCCAGTGAGAGTGGCACCAACTCCAGATGCTATAGATTGCATCTTTACAACTGTTAGTGTAATTTACAAAGAGAAATAGAAAAACAATAACCTTGTAGGTCTACAGTCTCTGCCAAGGTGAATACAATGCAAGTTTATAGGCTTCTTCACTACAATTGTTTCACACAGAATTTATTCTTCAAGGAAGGTCTAAGTCTCTGCTATTTTTTACAATACAGTCCTCAAAAGATGTATAAGATTTAGGTTAAACAATAGGTTTTTTTTTGTATGCCAACAATCACAATCTCAGCAAAATGTGTAACTTAATACCTTCACGCAAGTGAGAATGGAAGCTCCTTCAATGTAGGCAGCTCTTTCAACGTAGGAAGCTAGCTCAACCAATGCAGTCCATGCTCAATATATGTAGGATATATATGTAGGATATATATCACAACTGTCCAGTCTTCAATACACATAGTCTTCAACATACCAAATCTCGTTCACAAACAACACACAATCACTTGCGTGCATATAACACAACAAACAATCACTTGGAGATCCGATAAGATTCACAGCTGGGTAGCTATTGTAGGGACAGATAACTCAGAACTATGCATCGACCCCACATAGCTAGGGATCTAGTTGTCTAACTGCAGGGCAAGGTGATCTCATTCTGAAGATAGAGTGCTAGAGAAACCGATGAATTAAACATGAGTGGCAAGTTGGATATATAGGGTTTGAGAGAACGATATTGGAGTATAGATATTATTCACATAGATAATTGACCTTCCAACATAGAGACTTTTTCATCAAATGCGACCGGGCAGCCTCAACCTTCACACATATTATCTTCAGGTTCACTCCACGCTGGTCTTCATGCAGGTCTCAGCAGTCTCTCCATGCTGGTAGTAGTATCCAACGATCCACAACTCTCAATGATCCACAACTATCAACTATCAGTCATTGGTTTTCAATGAGCCTGACGAAATAATACTCAGCTCGACTTCAATTTTCACCAGAATCTATGTTGTTTCAAATTCTTCTACAAATCCACGGTATTCAGCTCAATCTTCACAGCAGTCAGTATTCAGCTCAATCAATGCATTCACAACAATGCAGCAATCTTCAACATACCTCATACTTTCATCTTACAGTCATGTGATTTGAGTCTCCATGCAAATGTAAAAGAGCACAGCTCCACACAGAGCATTCACGGGCCTCCACGCACATCATTCATAGCTCCACGTAGTATGAGAGCATCAGGTTTACCTCTGTTCATACCATGTAGCAGTCTTACACCAGATAGAATAGGTCACATGATCATCCATAAATAAATGTTAGGGTTAACAAGTGTGCAAACCCTAGCACAGGTAGAAGGCGCTCACATGGACTGAGAGAGGGAGAGCTCATGTACGTTTGATGGAGGAGATACCTCTCACGCACGCAACAATAGCTCACAGCATAGCACAGTGCAGTGGAGGAGTCACGCAGCAGTCTCAATTCATCAAATACACAGCAACCAACAATATACTTCAATGGAATTGCAGTAGCAAGATGGAGGAGTAACGCATACAATGCATGCACTGGCAGGAGGGAAGAGCAGAGGGAAGACTGGCGATGGCCAAGCAGCCTGAAAGAGTAGACTAGCAACAGGCAGGAGTTATGGCAATGCTCTGATACCACTGATAGGTAATAACTCCCGATTCTATGTTATTCATGGCTAATGCATACATTTATATATTACATGTGACGGTTGAGCTTCATCAACCTTTTCACCTTCCTATGTAACTGTTTAGCTAACTATTTATTTATTTATTTACAATATTATAATCCTGATGGATTATATTCTAACAGATATGTTGTTCATGAACCTTTACCTATAGAAGATGCTTTTAGAGCCCAATTCTTAAGCTTCCTCAACTACCCAATTTTAAAACTTATACACCCATACATAGTACTCAAAAACTTATAATGGCTCCCATATCTCTAAATGGAGGTTTACGATACCCTCAAAATATTATGCGTTTATATTTGAAGTGATATTATTGGATATACATTCCTATAATATTCCTTAAGGGACTAAGTCCTAGGTTCCTCCCTTAATTATATGTTTAAGGATCCATTACCCAACCCTTGTGATAAAATAATTCTAGTAGATCCTTATCCCTTGTTAGAGGCCAATGATCCAAAAAAAGTTATTTTAGGGTGGTTCAGGGTCTTGTTCAAGTCTCTTGAGCCTTAGAATTTATCTTTAGGGAAAAAGGCTTGAATTTTCTCCCTTAATCATGGTCAAGTCATTGAAACTTATACCCAGTTTTCAAAACATTTTAATGATTCCAATATCCAAATTTGGAGGGAAATGATACTCTAGAGATGTCAAGGGCGGCCATTCAATGCATTATTCTTAGAGTTGGATTCCTAAAATATTTTGTACTATCATAATTCTTATATTTTCTCCCTCAACCATGATTAGCATTCTTGGACCTATCCCTCATTCTCAAGTCCTTCTAATGTTACCCATATAGACACTTTAAGAAAAAATATTCCATAGAGAGGTCATATGTGGTAGTTTGAGGCCTCATTGATGGTGTTTGAGCCTGAGAAGGTACCTTTTAGTCATATTTCCTGATTTTGATTGCATGATATTCATCTAGGACTTCAAATTTATACTTATCTCTTGAAAAACTCTAATAGTTCCAATATGACCACTAAGAGGCAAAGGATCCCCTTGTGAGGTCATGTCTACTAGTTTAAGGCATTATTATTATCCCTCAATGCATAAAATTTTATTTTAGGGCATAAGGCTTGGGGTTTCTCCCTACACAATGTTGAGGGATTTGTGAATAATACCTTGTTCTTGAACATCATAATGGTTCCCATAGCTCCACTTGGAGGACAAATATCCCCTTCAGAGGTCAATTGTTTTGGTTTGGGGAATTTTTTTGGGAATGTATTACTATAATATTCCTTTTGGGATCAAAACTTTGGGTTTCTACCGAAACCATCTCTAGGACCCAAATAACCATGTACCTAGTTCTAAAAATACATGAGATTGTCAATATATCCACTTTAAGTGCAATCATATGCTCGAGAGGTCATGTGTGGTATATTGAGGCTTCGTTATTAGACCTGTATACTTAGAAGCTTCCTTTATAATGTATAAGGCCTAGGTTTTATAAAGCCCTAAATATTGGGGAAATTCCCCCCTATAGAGTGGCACATTACCCCCTTTATTATGGTGTATTACATTTTATTAATGTCATCTTGGGTCTATTAGTTGTTATGTATACCTTTGTCTCCTATATATAAGAAGGAGATATTTTCATTTGATTCATCATGGTATCTTGTCTTGTCTTATGTACACAATACATCGTGTAAGGAGGTTCATCCCTTGAAAATGATTTCTATTCATCTCTATTATTCACTATAAATGCATGGATTACTTTATCTTTCTCAATTTCATCTATTTTTATCCTATTTCTGGGACTTTGTTATATAAAATTTGGTGTTAGAGCTCTTTTAAAGGGATTGGTTTCTATAAAAAAAAGTGATCTTGGAATTTTCTCTATAATGTTTTTTTGCATTGATTCAGATAGTTAAATGTGGAACCCACTTCCATAATAGGATGAATACTTGTGGTAAAAATTTCAGTTATTGATTCATTACATGCTCAGATTTATACCTTCAAGAAGTTAGGGTTTTTAACTATCACAAAAGCTAGTGTAAAACAAGTGTTATAGGGAAAATTGTTATATTTGGAGAATCCGAGATACAAATTAAGTTATACATGTTGCATCATAAAGAATACAGACTAAAGTAATTTTGGTATAGTTTTTAGCCTCAGATACAAAATATTGGACACATGTCATACCATACAAGTTTTATCTTCTCGATGGAAGAAAAAGAAGTGTTGGGATATTTGCAATCACTAGTACAAAATGAAGAATTAGCTACTAGGTGACTAAAAATTCTAGTCACCACAGGTTTTTCAAGTGATTTACTACTAATATGAGCAATTTTGATTGACCCAACTATAAACGAATAAAATTAACGACTAATTTAGTCACCAGTTAACAAATATGACTAGATAATAAGTGACAGAGTTAAAAATGACTAACATAAATGGCTAATTTAGTCACAGCATAAAAAATGACTAGCTAGAAGAATATGAATTAGTCATTTTTAAGGGTGTCATGGAAAATTGCGAATTTGACAATGAAGTGTAAATTTTGTAAATTGTCTACCTTCTATTAATAATACTTGTGCCATGCACCTCAATCTTCAGAGATCCAACAAAGAAATTGCATGAATTTTCTCTTGACCATATTTATCCTTACAACACCATTGAATAAAACTCGATTAAGCACATGCCAAAGGAAAATTAGGTTCCTACGTCAATTATGAATTAGGTACTAGAACCAGTACCATATCGACACCTAGCTATAAGCATCATAGCTAGTTGTTGATCCTTCGACAAATATGTAAGAGTGCTTGCAAGTCCCATACATGTGAGGTGCTTTTCTAACTTCATTATAACTATATTATTCATTATCTGTGACCATTGAACATCTAGATGCACCAGTCAACATAGCTTCACCAGGTTGAGTTCCTTTAAACATCGTAGCAGTTGATCCAATATATAATAATTGAACTGGTGAAAGCACCAAGAACAATATTTTAACCAATAAAAGACTCAATCATAATTAAACTGGGGTTTTGACCCAGAACCAGTCTCAGATCCATATGCAGTATAAAGGTAGAGGCCTGAACCCATCTCGAAGTTTCAGGTAAATATTTCGATTCCTGGACCTCTTAATACATGCCTCATGACCTCACAAAATATGATACGTATGCAGTGATGACCTCTCCATATCACTATCAAGTTAAACCTTCTTTATGCATTAGTGGCTAGGTAAATTTTGCATTTGATGTCATGAACACCCACTTGATTCATGATGTCCACAACTCTTCTTGGCCAATGCCCTCGATACAATTTTATTATATATATACTTATAATATAGAAAAAAATACCATTAAAACAAATATTATATTTATAAAAAACACAAATTATTATATTTATATAAAACACAAATTCATTAAATTTTATATTAATCCTAATTTGAAAAACTAAACAACTTATATGATAATTATTAAAAAGATATAATATATAACCAATCAACATCATTTATATAATAAAATAATAAAAATAAAACAATAAATATCTAAAAAACAAAGAACCCTATATAATTTATATAATAAAATAGTAAAAATATAACAAAAACAAAAAAATCTATTAGGCTCTCCACCCACCTTTGTTACAGCATTCATGGCCAATGGCCTATTTTCCCAAAGAGATTTCATACTGCAATTCAATTAGACCAATGACTACTCAACGGAGTAAGATATCTACCCAACCATTTGCACCGGGAGCCACTACGACCATCAAGTAGATAGATCTCCGTTATCTATCTCTGTCTCGCTATCTCCCTACATGAGAGACCCTCTGGCTGGCCTGCTGAATGGAACCTCCTCCTCGAGGAATTTCTTCTGTACACAATCAATGGATTCCATTTTCATGGTTTCAACATAATTCCCATGTCAATTAATTTATGTGCTTATAAATTTGACATTATTTATGGCGTCTATAATGGGAGGGTTTTTACAGAAGAACTAGAGAGGATCATCACCAGATTTGGGAAAATAGAAAAAAATAGAGAAACTAGAGAGTAGAAAAGATGAAGTTACTATATTGGGATCAATGGGTGGAATTTTGGAAGAAAAGAGAGAAACCAGAGAGAACAAAAGATGATCAAACAGAGAGGGATAGTAATGAGTTCTTGGATATCAGGGGAAGACCCATTCTGACAATAAAAATTGGCAGATGGAAGGCCTCAATTTTTATCATCGGTAAAGTTTTTTTTATCATAAAAACCAAGTTAGATCCTAAAGATAATTCCATATCTAGTTATAACCCATTGATATATTGTGCAGGAGTTGAATTTAGTGAAAGGAACACTTACTATGCAATTGCATCCAACTTGATCATTTATCTGACAACTGTATTGTATGAAGGGGTTGCAGCTTCTGCTAAAAATGTTAGTTGTTGCTCAGGTGTCACAACATTTTTTCCCCTTGTAGGAGGCTTCATAGAATATGCTTACTGTGGACACCAATGGATGGTTCTCATATCATCAATAATTTATATCTTGGTAAGAATTTTGGCAAAAGAATAATTTATATCTTGGTAAGACTTTTGGGAAAAGAATAATTTATATCTTGGTAAGACTAGTGGTCATATTGGTGCTTTCTTCTTGGCTTTGTATTTGATATCCCTTGGCACTAGTGGCCACAAGCCTTCTCTAAAATCCTTTGGTGCAGATTGGTTTGATGAAGAAGATAAAACTAAGAATCTTAAGAAGAATTCCTTTTTTAATTTGTGGTATTTTGGGCTTTGCAATGGCACTCTCAGTAGTTATGGTTGTTGCATACGTTGAGGATAACACAAGCTAGGGTTTTGGGTTTGGGATCCCCACAATAGCCATGTTTGTAGTCATTGTTGTGTTTTTGTATGGAACATCTAAGCACAGAAATTAATTGACATGGGAATTATGTTGAAAAGATGAACATTGAATCCATTGAATGTGTAGAGAAGAAATTCCTCAAGTAGCTGAATGTTCCAGTCGAGGAGGAGGTTGCAGTTGGCTGGCTAGAGGGTCTCTTGTGGATGGATATAGATAATGGAGTAATCTATCTACTTGACAACTCAAGTGGACCCCACTGCAAATCGTCGGGTAGATAGCTTACTCCATAATCAGCTCGTTGGTGCCAAATAACCTGTCCAAATAGATCGGTAGGTCCCAAATATTTTGCATTGGCTAGAGGAAAGGAGGGTTTAGTAGGGTATGAGAGGCAAGTAGTGTGAAAAATACCAATTGTTGGAGAAATTTTATTATATGAATATTGTAATGAAGGATAAACACTACTTGTTCAAAGGTACAGGAACAAACCCTCTTTAACTTTACACCATTCATTTTTTACAAGTTATTTTTCTTTTTGTTTCTCTTTGATGTAATGTGAGCCAGGTAGACCAGCCCTAAATATGTATTTTAGCCGAGTAATCAAAGCGAGCAGCCCAACCAAGCCCGAGTGAGTATCAAAGCCAATTATTCAAGACAATGATCCCAACCAATGAGCTTACTAGTATCCCAGGAGCCCATGGAATCCAATCTCGGTATCTGAGTCAAGTTAATTATCCAAACCAAGCTAAACAGTTGGGGATCAAAGTGAAGTACCCCAGTTGAGGAGACACAAACAAACTCCAACCAATTTCCCAACCATGCCTTCCATCCCAAGTAAGGATAGAATTTTTCCCCGTATTGTGTGCCATAACATTGTAGCATGATGTAAATATGTGGGTTGTTTTATGTGACTTCCTTGTTACACCAGTCAAAAGTGAATTTCAACTATCCTAACTATCTATCTTCCACAATGATTTTTTTTAATGAAAATGACTATACACAGTTTGAATTTAGTTTTGAAGCTGCTTGAAGGTACATGAAAAAACCGTCTTTAACTTTATTCCATACATTTTTTAAAAGTTATTTTGCATTTTTTCCTCTTTGATGTAATGTGAGTGATTTTTTCTACCTCGGCATGTACTCAGGAAGATAACAACACCTAGGAGAATCATTTTATTTAAACATCCCTTTATCCTATTTATTTTCTAGAGAGAGCATCCTTCCGAGCAAGGAAATAATAGTTTTAGGGGGTGGGGAAGGCACAACACTGTAGAAGGAAATCTATTGCTGGAACACTCATTATTAGAACATTAGCCTTTGTTGATACACTTTATTATGGGGAGCAAATTCCAGATCCTGTTGGGCGAAAAACCTGATCCTGGGTTCAAAACCCTAATGAGTGATTTTTTTTAATCAAAACGACTATACACAGTTCAAATTTAGTTTTGAAGCTGCTCTAGTTATTAAATCATGGGATTTCCAAACTGATGGTTATAATTCACAAGTTCAATACCCTTGCCTCATAATTTTGTATATGGCCCTCTATTTTTACCTTTGAAATGAAAAAGAACGCTATATTTGAGCCATTTAGATAAAGTCAAAGTAAATTGTCATCCTTGAGAAGGGAATCGGGTAAAAAGCATTCTAGATTTAATTGTTTGATGCATTTCCAAGACTCTTTCATCTCACTAGTGTAAAAAGGGATTTTTTCCAGCTTGATAAGATTTCAGATCTTTAGAGGTTGTCCATGGGTTTTGGTTAGTTAGAAAAGGGTGCTTCATACCTAAATAGAGGTTCAAATCCTCAGATACATGTTTTGAAATTTGTCCCTCATAGACTATTTCCCCGTTAAGATGAAGGGATCTGTTTAGAGTGTTACTATATTCCATTGTAATACTTCACAATGTTTCTCTAGTTGAATGGATCTTTCAAGAGTGTAATTACATTCTGTTGTAATAATCTCATAATGATAAATGACACATTTACTCAATATAAACTCTTATCGAGACTCAAAATAAAGTATTTATAGGAACTTGCTATTTGAGTGGTGGTTGAATAACTTAATAATTATTAAATAGATGTTAGGATATTTAGACACTTAGGAGTTAGTTAAAATCAACTTGTGTAATATATCCATTAGGTACAAGTGTGTTTCTTTAGTATGCATTAGTATGCATTTGTAAATATTCTAATCCAATGGTCACGATATGTTCTAGACATAGAGTGATCTGAAGGTTCAACTTCTCTTAGATCATACCTACCATTGATCCATGGCTTAACACCTGATTGGTCCATGATATCTATTTAAAGAGCATGGAGGGTACTTGGCTAGTTTATCGATTATGAGAAGCTCATGTAACTTTCTTTCTTTTGCATAATAAATTGCTCCAAGTAGCTATTTGGATAGGGCCATGGACTATTTCCCTCTTGAGGGTTTTAACCACGTGACAAACATCAGTGTGTTGATTTGTGATATATTTGTGTGAAGAAGTTGCTCAAGGTGTTTAGTCTTTTGGGAGTACCTGTTATCACTCCAAGAAACCCTTTGTGGTTGTAGACCAAAGCTGCTTGGTAACTTAAGAAATTATGTTTTTGTGTTTTTGTAAAGGTGGATCAATGGGATACTAAGATAGCACAATGAGAGGATTAAATATCAGAATAGCTTAATGAACCAGTGCTTTTAGAAATTGTAAATCAGATGCCAAATAACAGAAAAGGTATGAAGAATATTGTTTAGACAACCGAGTATATGGAAATGCAGGGTTTAAATAACCAAGTACATAAATAATGCAGGGTCACACCAAAACAATAAGAGGTTCCTCCATTCAAATCATGAGCATAAGCTGAGCTAATTCAAACAGAGTGCAGAATAAAGATGGATGAAAAATCTGATTACAACAGCAAAAGAAGACTGTGATTTTGCATTAGGATAGGCAATCAAAACATAGGCTAAATTTATCCAAGCTTGAACCCTTTCTTCCTTGAGTTCTTAGGCTTATATCGCCTTTACAAACAGTCTTCAGATCCTAGAAAACTGGATCTGTTTATCTAAAAATAGTAAAGTCTAACACTCATTGTAAACTCTAACAAAACAAATCCTTTATTAAAGGAAATCAAACTATATCTAAATAGAGTCTTTGACAGCTGCAAGAGTATTGACATTCTTCAATGTGATGACAAAGCAAGAGATCTTCGAAGGCTAAAGGATAAAACCCAAATTGCCACCTGTACATTTCTTGCTGGAAAACTGGACTGGAAAGGTGGATCGAATCCTTAACTAGTTGCACAAAATCTGGAGTATTTCCTGCTTTCTGTCATCTTTGTTCTGTTTGAAGAATACCTAGAAATCTAGAGTTGATTGCTTCAAAATCGGGATGTAATATTTTCCTCTTTCAAGTCTTCGACATATGTAACACACCTCAATGAACTATGGACAGGTCGAATAGTTCATCTTTGGCATTTCCACTAAAAAAAACTGGAGAACTCTGTCTTCTGTCAATATCATTTTGGTTATTGCCATTAAGATGGGTATGCTCTGTTCCAAGAAAAGATGATAGTACTCCAGCTGGCACATAGACCTCAAGATTTATGTCATAATTATGTCTATAATAAGACATCTGCAAAGTGGGCATTCTGTGCATGCTACGGAACATGCCTTGCACAAAACAGAATGTCGACAAGGAAAGAGAACAACTGCAGTTTGTGCCATTGCCATTTTTATTGCTTCCACTTGTATGACTTGATTTCCCTTATTCGCTAGAGTCTTTGCAACTTCTAATTCCTGCTTTCATCAGCCCCTTCGCATTGTATGGAGTAGAGCAAGCAACCATCTGTGTTGCTGCGCTGGATCAGCCAAATCTTCCACGTGTCTTTTCCATGCAATTACTGATCCACGAAAGTCAATGAGGGCCTGTATAGTTTCAATGCCAAACCTTCATAATAATTCAATGAGTTGTAATAAGCATAGTAGACTTGGTACTCAATACTGGGCTTTAGCATGTGGACTAGAATTTGTTGGTTCATCGATTGACATGTAGCTGGACATTTGGCGAGTGCAAGAGCAGAAGGATTTTTTATTTTTACACATGGAAACACTTTCGGCAGCTAAATTCATTCTGACAAACCATATTAGCTGCCGAAACTGGCCTGTTTCGGCAGTTAAGTAAACTTCCACAGACTTAGTTGATTGCCGAAAGCTGAAATTTTGAATTTTGAAGGCCATGACTCACAAAAATAAAAAATTTAACCCATTCTATCACCCAAAATGACGGTGTACTTTTTGGGAGATAACATCTGGCTCCTACTCAGGGATGGAATCCTCCCAGTGAGGTTCCGAAGAATCCCAAAACCAAGTAGTTCCAGTAGTCTTTAGCATTGGGCATGGAGTCATCAAGCCATCAGCACTGATCCATCTGCAAACCTGTATCCCACCTGTAGCTTACATGCAGCCTGCTCTGCTTATTCAAGAACTGAACAAAATTTAAAAAGGTCTAACTGCTCGTATGGCGAGCTTATTTCTCTACCTACCCCTACACTAACCAACTGTACTGCCTTTTATCAAGTGAATGCTGATTTCCATAGAAGCCATCTAAGCAGTTTGGATACTGAAAACATCTAATCTTTCTCGCCAATCAGCAAATGATGTTTGACATAAATCAACAATAATAAGAAGTCTTTTAGGAAACCATACTTACCCAGACACACTGGCAAGCTAAGGAAATCTGAAATCTCCAGGTTCTTTGAAAAGTATAGGTCAATGAAAACTGCCACTGGATCTTTAAAAGGAAGATAAGTAACATGCTGCTCCTCGGAAAATAGCTGCACGTCTATGGCAGCCTCATGCTCAGCCATGATTGTTTCTCTACAAGAGGACTGATCATCTTCTTGTTTTCTTGAAATTAGTGATTGATCATCAAAGATGGTAACTTCCTCCTCAGACAAATGTACACAAGGTGGTGACATAATAGGCTTGACATCATGTGAATTTTGATCAGCTGAAAATATGTAATTGTCTCTATCATCATTAGTTACCATAGGCTCTTCTTGATTTGCAAACTGGTCATAAAATTCATAGCCATACCTGTCTTTGGAATACTCTGCACTCACTGAAAAAACTGATTCTGAATCTGAAATGCACTCACCCTCAGGCTACTGGTCCAAATCTGTTTCATACCCACTGCTTTCATACTCGGAATCTGAAATGTCATGACTGTCTTCTTGCACATATGTTTGCAGATTTTCAGAGTCAGCCTGCATTCTGATCCACCTAGATGCACGAATGTTTTCCTCTACCTTTTGCGCATCCTCAAACAACTGAGTTAATGATGAAGATTCCCTTTCGAGCAGAAGAAGGGCGAGTTCTGAATGAAGACACATAACATAGTGTATCATAGCAGCTATTTCTGTAGGTCGGATCTCCAAAGGCATGTCATGATACACGCTGTTAAACTTTCGATTGAAAATAGGCAAATTTTGGCTCCGCTCTCTCTTCAACGCATAAAAGTCAGCAAGGTAAGAATCAAAAGATTTGTATTTTCCCCAATACTTCAGGAAAGCATTAGAGAACTCGGTCCAAGAGCCAATTGAATCAGCTCTTAGGCTTTTAAACCATGTAGCAGCATCTTTGATCAAAGACTTGGAGAAATATCTCATGACCACATCTTCATGAACAAGCTGAAAACGATCAACAAAATCCAAAAAGGATTCCATGTGTTCCTCGGCTGAAGTTTGATTCTATCCAGAAAACCAAGGGAGATATTCATAACAATCATCGGGATAAGGATGAAGAAGAAGGGGAAGCTTTAAAGGCTTGAACATCTTCATCCGGATCTTAACTTGAAAGGCTGTGGGCTGATCATGAGAGTTAACGGGTTCATGACAAGGTACAGAAATCATAACAAGAGGGGA
>LPNX010824811.1:139179-151105 GCA_001517045.1 Pseudotsuga menziesii | reverse complement strand
ATACTTTCAAGGTCACATGGCTGATCAGATTCTGAAGGCAACGAAATACAGTGGTCATCTTTGTGAATGGGCTGAGGTAAAGCTACCGAATCTACATCTACAATGCAAGTCTGCAGGCTTTCCTCTTCTAAAGATGAATATATATAAGAAGGATGATGATTTTCTGAATATACAAAACAGAAAATAATTCTCTTTACATGCGAAGGGAAAAGAATGAAAGAGGTAATAAAGAACAACAACAGTTCATGAAGCAAACTAATGAACTGATACCTGGACTTTGATTTGAGCTTCTTCATATTTTATCAATAGGATCCTCCCCAGTGGAGTCTTTGAATGTGGAGTTGCCAAATAGATGCTTACAACCAATATAATGTTCAGCCTTTGTCTATCATCAAAAACTGAAACTATGTCATCTCCCAGGGAAGCTTGCTTCACTCTCTGTCCCCGGCAACGGCGCCAATTTGTTATCACTCCAAGAAACCCTTTGTGGTTGTAGACCAAAGGTGCTTGGTAACTTAAGAAATTATGTTTTTGTGTTTTTGTAAAGGTGGATCAATGGGATACTAAGATAGCACAATGAGAGGATTAACTATCAGAATAGCTTAATGAACCAGTGCTTTTAGAAATTGTAAATCAGATGCCAAATAACATAAAAGGTATGAAGAATATTGTTTAGACAACCGAGTACATGGAAATGCAGGGTTTAAATAACCAAGTACATAAATAATGCAGGGTCACACCAAAACAATAAGAGGTTCCTCCATTCAAATCATGAGCATAAGCTGAGCTAATTCAAACAGAGTGCAAAATAAAGATGGATGAAAAATCTGATTACAACAGCAAAAGAAGACTGTGATTTTGCATTAGGATAGGCAATCAAAACATAGGCTAAATTTATCCAAGCTTGAACCCTTTCTTCCTTGAGTTCTTAGGCTTATATCGCCTTTACAAACAGTCTTCAGATCCTAGAAAACTGGATCTATTTATCTAAAAATAGTAAAGTCTAACACTCATTGTAAACTCTAACAAAACAAATCCTTTATTAAAGGAAATCAAACTATATTTAAATAGAGTCTTCGACAGCTGCAAGAGTATTGACATTCTTCAATGTGATGACAAAGCAAGAGATCTTTGAAGGCTGAAGGATAAAACCCAAATTTCCACCTGTACATTTCTTGCTGGAAAACTGGACTGGAAAGGTGGATCGAATCCTTAACTAGCTGCACAAAATCTGGAGTATTTCCTGCCTTTTGTCATCTTTGTTCTGTTTGAAGAATACCTAGAAATCTGGACTTGATTGCTTCAAAATCGGGATGTAATATTTTCCTCTTTCAAGTCTTCGACATATGTAACACACCTCAATGAACTATGGACAGGTCGAATATTTCATCTTTGGCATTTCCACTAAAAAAACTGGAGAACTCTGTCTTCTGTCAATATCATTTTGGTTATTTCCATTAAGATGGGTATGCTCTATCCCAAGAAAAGATGATAGTACTCCAGCTGGCACATAGACCTCAAGATTTATGTCATAATTATGTCTATAATAAGACATCTGCAAAGTGGGCATTCTGTGCATGCTACGGAACATGCCTTGCACAAAACAGAATGTCGACAAGAAAAGAGAACAGCTGCAGTTTGTGCCATTGTCATTTTTATTGCTTCCACTTGTATGACTTGATTTCCCTTATTCGCTAGAGTCTTTGCAACTTCTAATTGCTGCTTTCATCAGCCCCTTCGTGTTGTATGGAGTAGAGCAAGCAACCATCTGTGTTGCTGCGCTGGATCAGCCAAATCTTCCACGCGTCTTTTCCATGTAATTACTGATCCACGAAAGTCAATGAGGGCCTGTATAGTTTCAATGCCAAACCTTCATAATAATTCAATGAGTTGTAATAATCATAGTAGACTTGGTACTCAATACTGGGCTTTAGAATGTGGACTAGAATTTGTTGGTTCATCGATTGACATGTAGCTGGACATTTGGTGAGTGCAAGAGCAGGAGGATTTTTTATTTTTACACATGGAAACACTTTCGGCAGCTAAAGTCATTCTGACAAACCATATTAGCTGCCGAAACTGGCCTGTTTCGGCAGTTAAGTAAACTTCCACAAACTTAGTTGATTGCCGAAAGCTGAAATTTTGAATTTTGAAGGCCATGACTCACAGAAATAAAAAATTTAACCCATTCTATCACCCAAAATGACGGTGTACTTTTTGGGAGATAACAGTACCCTGTGTACCCAAACATGGAATCAGAGCATTTATGAAGAGCCGCTTTCGGTTTTGATCAAGATATGGAACGGGTGTTGCCAAAAATTTGAAAGGGTTTCTGGTTCTATATTTTTTATGCATTTGTGTCTTGTAGAATCTATTCCATTGTGTCCAGAACATTGTTTCGATTGGGAAATAGTTTTCGTTTCATCGAAAACTATTTCTGGTTGTTCCAGAAACACCCATTTCGGCAAATCTGAAGGTATAATGTCACATTGATGGATTTGTTTTATTTTTTTTAAATCTCTAATAGTTTATCATTTTTATTATTAGATCTTTACTATTTTAGTCTAGGACTATTGCCTTCCCTGGATGCGTATGCTCTTTGCCGTGCACCTTGCGCGATCACGGCGAATCAGAAACAGAAAGGGAAAGTTTTTTTTTCTTGTCTTCTCGGCTACATATGCTCTTTTCCATGCACCTTCTGCAATCACGGCGAATAAAAAAAAACAAAAAAACTTGAAAACGCAGAATTTTCGGGTAAGCTAACCAAGATCTAACCCCACCCATAGAGTGGAAATTTTTTTTTGTTTTTTGTTTTTTGTTTTTTTTGTGTTTTGCAGAAAAAAAAGGTAAGCACGGAGAACGAGAGAGAAGAGTAAAAAAATATAAAAAATCCCCCTTCCTCTTTCCATTCTTTTACGTACCTTTTAAACTTAGCTCACTTGATTCAAAGTTGCTTTCTTCCTTAATAAGTCTTGAGTTCAAGTCTTATTAAGTTACTTTTAGTGCATACAATTTCTATTTTCAAGTTACTTTATTGTAAAAGTGCATCTCCCTTAACTAAAATAAAATAAAAAGTGAGTCACTTAAGTCTTTTAATTTATTGCCGCACTATTTAAAAGTAACATTATTGTAAAAGTGAACATCACTTATTTTACAAAAGTGATTCACTTGAAAAGCAAATTTCTTGTAAGTGATTGTCAAAGGTTCATCTTGGGAAGAAGGGGGTAATTTTTTAAGTTGGTCAAGTTAATATCTGCCACGTCACTATTGGAGACATCTTCAACATTTTCTTTGATCAAGCATAAATTCATCATCCAGAATCAATTTTCAATGCTGTTTTTTTTTTAAACCGCATATTTTTTCGAGCTCTTTGCATCCAGACAGTTAGTTTTTGTTCTTTGAGTCATTATTTTACACTATGGCTTCCCCTTGTGATATTATACTTACCATTTCTAACTATTTCTCATGGAAATATCGTATGGAGGATGTTCTGCGAAGTAGGGGAATTTTCAAGATAACCTCAGGGAAAGAAACAGAACCCACTGATGATGATAAGAAAATTAAATGGGAAAAAAGATGTGATGAAGCTCGTGGATTGATTGGAGTGTCAATATCTACTGATTTTTTATTCCACATATATGGAATTAATGAGCCTGATCAAGCTTGGGAAAGCTAGAATCTGTGTTTGATAAACACAATGAAATTCAGAGTCACCAACTTGAGAATGAGTTGATTTCCTTGAATCCAAATTATTTTTCATGCATTCAAGACTATTTATCTAAGTATAAAAATATTAAAATATTATGTGCAGAATGCAAGATTAAGGAAGAAGACAAACAATGTATTTATCATATTCTTTCCAAACTTGGACCTGGATATTCTGTTTTTGTATCTACATTCTACTACATGAAAGAATCCTTGACTGCAGCTAGCTATCAAGAGCCCATTCTTGAATCCTTTTGTGATTCCTTAATTAGAGAGAAACATAAGCTCATTCATCTTGGAATAATTAACAATGCAGATACTTCTAGGAAAGCCTTATTGTCCCAAGAGAAAGAAAAGTCCAAGCCTCCCAAGAAACAGAATTTTTGCAATAATAAGCCAAACAACAAGGGTCCCAAGCCCTCTCAGTCAGCTCCTTCTTTAAAAAATGAAAAAGGATCCAAGCCAAAAGGAAAGAAGACTGGGCATCAGTGCAATTTTTGTGAGAAAGATAATCATGATGAATCTAAGTGTTTCAAGAAGATGGCAGTCTTAGAAGCAGCAATGAAGAAGCACCACATCATCCTAGATTTGCCTTCAGAATCTACATCTCATGGACATGCACTTTGTGCTTCTAGTTACTCTTATACTGCATTTTCTTCTTCTACTTCAATTGAATGGCTCATTGATTCTGGAGCATCTTATCATATGGCTAAGGATCAAGCCATCTTTTCTACTATGCATGAATGTAACACCAAATAAATATTTTTTAGTGATGATAGATCTTTAACTGTTGTAGGATCTAGAACCGTTCTAGTAGAAAATGGTCATTTCAGTAATGTACTATGTGTTCCAAAAATTTCCTACAATTTGTTATCAGTCTATCAAATTACTCATTCGGGTGAAGGTAAAAATGTGACATTTACCCCTCACCAAGTTGTAATCAAGGATTTTAAAAATCCTCAAACTATCCATGCTATTGGAACTGTTGATGATATTACTAGGTTGTACAAATTTAACAACTTTGGGTCATCACCTTTTCCTTCAGTTTTTGTTTCTCATAGTGATAACTTGAGCAAACTTTGGCATGAGCGATTTCGTCACTTAAATTATCACTCATTCCAACAACTATGTAAAGACAATATGGTGACTGGTCTTTCGATGGTATCTTGAAAGGATGGCATTTGTTCGGGTTGTGTACTCGAAAAACACCATCAAGATAGTTTTGACAAATGTGCCTCTTGGCATGCCTCGGTTCCCTTGGAGCTTGTGCATAGTGACTTGTGTGGCCCTCTTCCATCTGCTTCCTTTTTTTGTTTCAAATATTTCTTAACTTTCATTGATGACTACTCCAGATGCACTTGGGTTTACTTCCTAAAACTTAAGAGCAAAGTATTTGACATGTTCTTGGCCTATAAGCGCCTTGTTGAAAAACAATCTATTAATTTGTCACAGTGGTCTAGGAACTAAAAGCACAGTCTCACAAAGAATACAGAAAAATATGCATAAACTTGGAAAAATGGTGCTGCAATGGGAGTAGCATCTCTGTATAATAAAAATGCATAATGAATAATACAATACAATGATCATGCTGCAAGCATGAATGCCAAAGTAATTCGAATTCCTAAGGAGTTCATTCGAATTGAATGAGTGAGTCTAGCTTAACTGAATGTAAGCCACAATCAACACTCAAGTTAACCACTAATCAAAACCCTAATTGACTCAACTGATCCCTAACTAAAGTTGAAGTGTAATAAATGACTGAGTCTAACTGAAAGTATCTTAGACACATGTCACTGCAAGCCAACCAACAAGTGGTAGCACATCAATGACTCCAATGAACCTCGATGAGGCTAATTGAGACCATCAAAAGTGGTTGGAGGCGCCCCTGTTGACTCCAGTTCATTAAATAATCAATTTAATGGAGGAAGGCACCTTTACTACTATGCTTAACTAATTGTAACCATCAGTTAGCAATATGGGGCATTAATGACACTCAGAACACCCTCGGAGTGCTTCAGTTAGCCTCCCCAAATGTAGGAGAAGGCTAATTTATCCTCCTTGATTGAAGGTTTGCATGGGTGTGATCTTGCTGATGTTATCTAGTGCTACTCTGATGTCAATTAAGTTAGTAAAACTTAGGATAGTGGTTTAACTAGGCCAAATTGACCAAAATGAGTGTGTATGGTTGTAAATGTCTCCAACACCCCCCCTTAAGCTATACATAGGAGGAGTAGGAAAAATAAAGTGCATAAGGATGATAGGGCCCCAGCAACTAAGGCCATAGGTCACCCTATACAATAAAGTAATTGCTTAATATAACCAAGGAAACAGGGAAAACCTCATGGGAAAAATACCCCCTCTCAAACTAAGCAGTAAATCAAGAATTGGTATTCTATGCAACAGCATCCTGATACTATGCATGTGAACCTATGAACCCAAAATAAATGAATATGTCTGGAGGAATCTTCCACTTTGGAAGAAGAGAAATGCACTCAACTGAATAAGAAATATAAACAGTTGCATGGTGAAAACGGGACCCATGTAGAGCAGCTGAAATCATCTAAAGAGAGAGAGAAGGTTCTAGAGGATTCAAAACATGTGTGGAACACTCAAGAAACTTATATGTTTCACCCTTGAACAGCAAACCATTAGTGTTAAAATCATCCCCAATTCTTAGGAGCAAGTGTCCAAGCGGATGCAAAATGTCTTCCTCTTTACTAGTTCTATGAGGAAATGAGCATGTGACCAAAGGTAGAAAATCCCTGGGACTATGGAGAGAGAATGATAGGATCCATAATATGATATCTCTTCTGAAATATCTAATGAATCACATAATCAAATATCAGCAACCTCATATGAGGAAACTAACAACAAATCCCCATCAGCAGTTTTGAAGAGAAAGTGCGGTACTTGATTTTTCACACTGGATTTGGTGAGAGCAGCTACAAGCATGACTAAAATATTTTGTATTTTAAAATATGAAACAAATAATATAATATAATAAATTAAATCAGATCCAAATAGGTTCACAACAGATCCAAAACTGTGAAATGAAATCAAATCCCCAGCAGCACTTTCGAAGGAGACTTGCGGTACTTATTTCTTCACAAGGTTCATGAAAACAGCTACAAGAAGTAATGAAGGTTTATGAACCTGAAATTTCGAACCAAGAAATATTAGATAATATCTAAAATAATATCATATCATATCCATTAAGGTTCATATCATATCCAAATAAATTGTCAACCGAGACGGTGGATGCACAGCTTTCTTCTTCTTCAAAATTATGAATTTTGGTGCATGCAATCCTGTAGGATTTTGCTGGAAGATCTAGATCATGGGGAAATAATTGATAACTCTATTAATATTATATTTATTCCAAAATATCCAATGTATCACATATTTTCACACCAACATCAGCATTAGAGGGAGAAAAATCAAATTTCTCTTCACTTTCGAAAGCAATTACTGGCAAATTTTGCACAGAATTCAAAGGAAAATCACTAGTGAATGTTTGCATGGAAGTGCAGTAGTGTTTTTATTCAATATCAGAGATTCAAATGTATTCTTATATTTTATCCATATGAGGAAATGAGATATCAGAGATCTCACACACTTTCGTAGCATCGGGAGAAGGAGTCACTGCAAGGAGACTTTCTTTAATTCAAATTGACTGTGTCGAAGATTCTGCTTCTTCTTCATCTTGAACAACTTCATCAGAGAGAGTAGAGGCTGATAATTTTGAGTAAAGAACTCTTGTGGTGGTGGATGTGATCTCCAAAGTTTTATTATGATCCTCATTGTGCTTTCCAATGGTTCTGTCCAATTTTGTCCAGAGATCCTTTGGGTATTCAGCAAAACCAATAAGGTATCACAAGCTAAGAGCAAGGGCCAGACATATTGCTCCAAAAGATCTATCACCATCATTTATCCAGTCACTCTCATTCTCATAATACTCTTTGCCAAATCCAATAGACACCTCATAAAGACCTCATCTCTTTAGATATGCAATCATCTTCAACTTCCATTTTGAATAGCTTGTGAATGCGGTGAGAAGAGGGACTGATGAGTCCATTAAAAGTTGTACCTGTTAAAACCTGCAAATCACAACAAAAGGGTCACTGTAATGTCAAATATATTACACATTTTAGGCTTTCATCACACCCAGCATAGTTGATCAAGCAAGCTTGATCAATAATTCCTTTACTTGGGGTATTAAGTGGTAAGCCTTGGCTTCTAGTGCAGTGCTCGAATTTTTAGCTTTCTCAATTTTTCATGCAAGTTTGTCAAAAACCTTGTTTTTGAGAGATATGAGCTTTGTCCTGCCATGAGCTCTGATACCATATTAATTTGTCACAGTGGTCTACAAACTGAAAACACAGTCTCACAAAGAATACAGACAAATATGCATAAAATTGGCAAAATGGTGTTGCAATGGGAATAGCAGCTCTGTATAATCAAAATGAATAATGAATAATACAATGCAATGATCATGCTGCAAGCATGAATTCCAAATAAATTTTAATTCCCAAGGAGGTCATTCAAATTGAATGAGTGAGTCTAGCTTAACTAAATGTAAGCCACTATCAACACTCAAGTTAACCACTGATCAAAACCCTAATTGACTCAACTAAGCCCTAACTAAAGTCGAACTGCAATAAATGACTGAGTCTAACTGAAAGTATCTCAGACACCTCACTGCAATCCAACCAACAAGTGGTAGCACATCAATGACTCCAATGAACCCCGATGAGGTTAACTAAAGTGTAACTGACCATCATAAGTGGTTGGAGGCACCACTGTTGACTCCAGTTCATTAAATAATCAATAAATGATCAATTTAATGAAGGAAGGCACCTTCACTACTCTATTTAACTAATTGTAACCATAAATTAGAAATATAGGGCATTAATGACACTTAGATCACCCCCAGAGTGCTTCGGTTAGTCTCCCCAAATGCAGGAGAAGGATAAGTTATCCTCCTTGACTGAAGGTAGGTGTGGGTGTGATATTGCTGATGTCATCTAGTGCTCCTCTAATGTCAATTAAGTCAATAAAACTCAGGATAGTGGTTTAACTAGGAAAAATTGACCAAAATGAGTGTGTATGGTGGAAAATGTCCCCAACACAATCCGATCATCAAATTGTTAAGTTAAGATCTGAAAATGGAGGAGAATATGTTAACAACAAGTTCACTACTTTTTGCACTAAACAAGGAATCCAACAACAACACAATATTCCATATACACCACAACAAAATGGTGTAGCTGAATGGAATAACTGCACTTTAAAAGAAATGTCTAATTGTATGATCCAATCTAAGGGACTAAGTCTTCAATATTGGGCTAAGGCCATAAATTGTGCAAATTGCATAGTTAATCACACACAGAGTAAATTTTTACAAGGTATAACAATGAAAGAAGCATGGAGTAAAATTAAACCAGATGTAAGTCACTTTCATGTGTTTGGTTGTGAAGCATGGGCTCACATTTCGGATGAAAAATGGAAAGCATTGCAGCCTAAAAGTGAAAAGTGCATATTTGTTGGATATTCTAAATATGTAAAAGGTTATAGACTTCTTCAGCCACATTATCATGATATAATCATTAGAAGAGATGTTACATTTGATGAAAATCTCTTGGCCTGCGAGCCTAACTTGGCGGGTGTGCCATCTTTGGCTTGTGAACTTGATTTAGCGATTGTGCCTTCTTCTTCTTCTTCCAAATTCCTTAACAGGTTTTCAACTCCAGTTTTTGATGATGATAGTGAGGATTAAAATCCACCTCCACCTGCTCATGTTCCTCCAATTGCACCAGCACCAATACTTCCTCGATGGGTCCATTCAACATGTGAAACAACTGATTATGTTGTTGATGATCCTAGAGATCAACGTCGAACACATTCTCAGTTTTAGCGGTCCTCTTCTCTTTTGGCTCAAGTTTCCAAGAATCATGATCTAGAAAATTTTGCAGAAGATTCAGGAAATTCAGATTGGGATACAGCTATGGATGAAGGATATCGTTCCTTAATGGCGAATGATTATCATGACATGATGGATCATGAGAAACATGAAAAATTGCAGGTTCTTGATGTGCTTGAGGATTATAGTGATGAGATCCAATCACTTGTTATGGTGGTAGAGGAACTTGAGTTGCCTCTTGAAAATGGTTACACACTTTTTGGAGAACTGCATGATTCCACTACATTGAAACCAACCCATGAGGAATTTTTTTCATTTTATAGGTAGGTGAATAATAATACCCCTATGGATACTTCACATTATGACAATTTTTCACTTACTGATCATTTGGGTGAGTTGGTTCTTTCTCCTACATCCTACAGTTCTAAAGTTTGCAGCAGTCATCCTAATGAAGTATGGGTGAAAGGTTTCTTTTTGATGGTGCCGCATGAAGAGCATGGAGATTCTATTTCTCCTTTTGATGATGGAATTATTATAGCACCATATTATTTAAATTCGCATCAGCATCCTTTTTTACATTATGATTATACACATCTACATGGGTGCACCTATGATGTTCACTTGAGTCACTTGGAGACTCATTATTTTTCTTGCTCCTTTCCTAGTCTATTTGAAGTTGGAGGAACTTCATCCCACACTTGGGTGAAGAGTTATATGATTGAAGAACATCATTATTGACAGAAACACCCTCTGATGTTATATGATGATATACATATTCATGAGTGTATTGATGAGACTTCTTTGAGCCACTTGAAGTCTTCATGTTTTCCTTGCTCCTTATTTTTTTTCAGATTTGGGTGGAGGTTCTCCATTCACTTATTGGATGAAAGAACACATGGATGATTATATTGATGCACATTAAATATCATTTGGAGCACATTATTGTTCACATTTGCAGCAGCATTCCTTGTTACTTTCTAATGATGCACATCTACATGGATGCACTTATGATATGCATTTGAGTCACTTGAAGACTCATGGTTTTTATTGCTCAACACTTGGTTCATTTGATGTTGGAGGAACTTCATCAAACACTAGGGTGAATATAATTATGATAGGAGAATATTTTTGTTACCAGACACATACATTGTTATATATTTATGATTCACTCATTCATGGATGTATGGGTAAGACTTCTTTGAGTCATTTAAAGTCCCCTTGTTTCTGTTGCTCACTATTTGGTTCAAATTTGAGTGGATATTCTTCATTCACTTCTTGGATGAAAGAATACATGGTTGAATATTTTGATGCATATCACTTCCTTTTGGAGAAGTATTATAGGACATGGGATACTCAACTATGTCATTGGAGCAGATTTGATTGGTCACTGGAAGCATGTATTTACTTGGAAAATGGTAGTCTACTCAGTGGGAGGTATAATCACTTTCATGATTTCTTGGTGAGGAACCTCCTTGATGTACATTCTTATTATGTTGTTATATAATTTGATGATATATATTATGAACTCATGATGTTTGGAAGAATGCAGAAAAGAAAATGGGATCCAGGAATTTTATTTCCAAATGGTATGGGTTGGAGAGCACTCTTAATTGTTGGAGTGCAATGCAAGCAATGGGACTCTGGGATAGTTTTTAGTCCCATTGATTTCAAATTATTTCGGAAGCAAGAAGTATGGGAGATGTTTTCCCAATTTAATAAGTTTATGTTAATTAGAGTATTTTAGTAGCAAACATGGTGGTTCCTCTCTGAAATATTCATGAAATCTAAAAGACTCAAGGGGAAGCTCAGTGGCAACTTAAAAGAATCATACAGAAAGCAGGTTCTTCAACAACTGTGTTTGAAATTGCTTGAGGACAAGTAATATTGGAAAGGGAGGAGTTGTAATGTCCCAAATTTTACATTGGGTATCAATGGTCAAATAAAATTTTCCATATTCGTGTAAGTTGTCAAAGGGATGCTAAAAATCAAATAATTACCAAGGTGGAAAATCACTAGTTTCCTAGCTTGGGGGTGGAAGCTTTGAGATTTGGAATAAGGGGGATAATAAATGATGTTTAGACATTAGAAGGGGATAAATATTTAATAATATAGCTTCATAAATAAATACAATAGAAAATGGTAGTGACATTGGAGCATGAAGACACACGGAGACTATGGGGCCCACACTAGCTAGAATTCCTATGTTAAATGGTATCTTTCTCTTGCAAAATTGAATATATGGGAAGTATAATGTTTTTGTATGGATTATAATGTTAATATAATTGGACATAGACTTGATAG
>LPNX010824811.1:102906-128472 GCA_001517045.1 Pseudotsuga menziesii | reverse complement strand
AACGTACTGGGGTTGAAAGAGAGATGCACAATGTTCAGCAAGTATATATAAACAAGATTCAGAGATGAGAAAGGTCCACACCTGACTAACTGAAGGCTGGTCCAAGGTCTCTCTTCAATCCTCCTCTTGATCCTCTCACTCCAAGAGACCTGCAAAACAAGTTATACCTTCCTCAAGCCATTATGACCACATATAAGATAATGATAATCAAATGATGAAACAATGATCTGAATAACATTATAATATGATCATAAACAGAGATTCAATCACACATTGAACAATGATTTGGGAAGAAGAAGGACATCACATCTTTATTGATCTTGAAAAAAAGTACAAATATACCTTCTCTTCAAGTTAGGCACCTCACGAAACCTTGATCTATATCTGCTGTTTCTCTTCTCCAAAGAACTCAGCCTCCAAGCTCTGCAACACAAGGGAAAGCTCCTAGGGAAAAGGTGTAGGCAAAGGGAGTTCCAATTTCTCCAGCATAACAATGCATAAAATTCCAAGTCCTTCTCATGTCTTCTCCGACTTCTATTTATATGGGTGAAATAAGGTAGTTCGAAGGTTAGAGAAGTTACAGCAGTTAAGGAAATGCAGTTACATGACATAACTAATCTCCAGTTAACGCATGTTTTAATATTTAAATGTTAAGAAACACATTCGCGGGTCTGCAGTAGAGCAACCTGCGAATGATGCGCGACTCTATGGAAGAGCAACCCATGAATACAAGGATTCGTGACTTGCTACAAGGAAGACTCACGAGTGATGCACGAGTTGTCAATAGAGAGAGTCGTGCATACATCCTAACATGGCAAATATGGCAAAGTAATTAGCTGGATAGAGGCAGAATGTATTTCATAATAATCCAAGCTATAGTATTCTAGGAAAACCTCAATCCATAAGTGTCCTTTTGTGTGCCAACATAAGGAAAGTTGACACTCGGACGGAGAGGTGCCATTCTGGTGTATAACAGATGCCCCCTAATGTGTGAGGTTAGAGGGGAAGACGATAGCCGAAATACATTATAAAGGAAACAGGTGAGTATGGAGAGAGAGCAGAGAATCCAAGATCGAAAGGCTCGAGTGAAGTAATCTGTAAGAGAGATAAATGTCAAAAAATTGATCTTTGGAACATACACGTCCATATACCAAACATCGCCATAAAGATTCAAGCGGATCCAACATATGTATAACTGATGAAACTATCATGGTCGCTCAATATGAAAAAAGGCACCATATCAAATCTAAAGGAGCCATGGCCACAAATGAACAAGGTGGATCCATGTTCAACAATCGATCATAGCCACAAAAATACAAAGTGTATCTATGTCTCAGCAAAATGTCATATAAAGTATAACAAGGTCTTGCGCAACTTGGGCAATAGCAAAATGATGACAATGCTACTGTCGACACAAGGTCTTCAATCCAAACCGCGCAAAAAAAGGTACGAATCCTAACCATGCGAATAAAGGAGCTGAAGTCGAACATGGAGGAAGCCGTTTTATTATCGGTCAATAATGAAAACCGTTAACAAACGCGAGGGAAACCACCATTAAAGAAAAATGGTTCCCAAGGTACCTAGTACATTCTAACAAGTGTGATTACAAGGACTCGAAGTCGAACACTTGAAGAATCCATCGAGTAGGAGACATTAAGGTATCCCCACTACCCAATAGCGAGGGAAATTGCCATTGGGGACAACAATTCCCAAGGTACTGTCATAAAACTCTAAATCTCATTCCTAGAGCAAGATGTGTTGCAGTCGATAAGAAGAGATCCGTTGGAAGGAAGGCATTAAGGCATCCTTCATCATCCAACACAAGGTAGCTCAAAAACTAATTGGATCTAGAATTGGTACTGAATTTCACAAAAAGGACCGCCGAAGACATGATGTAATGAACTAATACCAGGGAAATGGCCGACACAAAAGGTCGAGGAAACTGGAGAATGGCCAACAAAGGTTTAATCCTTGAATAGTGAGCATGACACAAAAGTGACTTAGGCAGCTTTTGACACAAAATAGGATCGACGAAACAAATCTGCAATGTAGGAGACATTGATAGATTCCCCATATAATTGGAAAAGAGACCAACTGGAGGTGTAAGAAAACTCTGAATCAGGATAAGGTCAAAAGACTAGGACCCAACTGTTGATGGACTCAAAACTGGTGCTTTGTTTAAGGAAACAAGACTTGCTGCCATGATATAAAAAGACATGGAAATAAACCTTCCCCTTCCCTTCTTTCTTGTAAAGGTTTAACGAGTCCAAGAAAGCAAACTCGGGACCATCTTCATTTTTTGACAAGCTCGAAGAAAAGAAAGAAGAATGCTTTATAAGGCACTGATTCGTGGATTTTACGAGCCCAAACTAGTACATGCTCGACGGTGTTTTCATAGTTTAGAGAGTCTGAAAACTCCAAAGAATACTCCAGGGAGGGGGGGGTCCATTTTAGTACAATTTAGTCTCCTGAGGCCGAAAAAGTATAAAACAAACAACATAAGAACTCTCTTAACTTCTGAAGAAGAAAAGACGCACCTTTTTCGTAATTAGTCAGGAAGGTCCGAAAAAGGTTAAATTACCACCTACCCAACGCTCCTTCAAAAGCAGCATATACATCCTGAGTTTTACGAGTGTGAAGGAAGGAAAGATCACTCGGAAATATCCACTTGATTACGAGAAATGGAGCTTACAACAATAAACTCGATGCTTTGTTCTTTAGGGTTTAACGAGCATGACAAAGACATAAAGTACACTCGAAATCTTTTTCATGTTTTGGTCCAGAGCATGAAAAAGAGAAAACTAAGCTCATACCAGGGGTTCCTTTTCCGTAAGTTTAGTCCCTCAGGTCCAGAAAAGAGATAAACCTATGCTTGAGAATACTCTTCTCAATTCAGTAGAAAAGAGAGTGATCCTTTCTTGTATTATTCCACATGGTCGGAGAAAGAGATAACCTACCACCAATGTGGATGCCCATTCACATATTCTTAACGAGCCTGAACGGACAAGTTTACTCGGCAGTTAAGTCTATTTGGAGGAGTCATACCTGGGCCTAAAGAAACTCATAATATTTCCCGTGAAGTTTTAAAGAGTCCAAAAAATTCAACTCACGGCCTCCTTACTGTTTTTAACGAGCTCGAAGGAGAACAGAAAGAATGCTCTAAATGCGAGGAGATGAGTGTCATAAGCAGGAAAAACTAGTTCCAAGCGCAAGGAACAAACCTATGCATAATGCAAGGAAAGTGATCAAGATAAGAACACTCGGGGAAGGTCTCCTCGGGGTAAAAGGTGTCAAGTTGCAAAGGATAAATGATACAAGGCTAAGCGGCGATGAGAACAAAGATGAGGGCTTATACAACGAGCTAAAAGCGTGGAAGCCGGCATCAGGCTCATAAGCGCGAGCAGGGCACATGCAAATGCAATTACATCTTGAACAACAAGGTGAGGCCCATAAATAGTTGCGAATCCAACTAATAATCTTGTCTCCAAGAAACAACAACATCAGAAAAAACGATCCGATGCAGGTCACTTTGGCAGAAACACTTGTGACTTTGCTATCTTCTACAAAAGGAAAAGTCAAGGCAGAGTCAACCGAAGAAGATTCTATAGGACCAAGGCTTGAGGGTTTATAATCAATAAGATCAACCTCAGAAGAGAAGCAAAAATCAACAAGGGAGATAGAGTTTGCAGGAACAAACTCAAAATCACAGGAGCTGAGAAATTCATAAGAAAAAATCAAACTCATCAGGATCACTGACTTGCTTTTCAAATGAAGAATCAAAAGACTCAACAAAAACCAACATAATAAAAAGGGGAGGATTACTAAGCAAATCAGGGTTAGACTTAATCACAACTAAAAAAGAAGGTCAGACTGTATCAAAGACTCTAGGAAGACTTCATCCGGAAGGAGGAAATCATCCGAGATAGGACACATATCTGAACTTTCAAATGGATGGATAGAGTGGAGAGAAGGCTCCACAATCTGTATAGGATGACTCACCCGATCAAATGCTGGGACCAAGTCCCGAGAAGGTAAGCATGAAAACAAAGGCTGCCTCTCAGTAGCAATTGAACACAAATGACAAGAAGCCACATAGTTCACCTGTGGTGGGGTAGTGTCTACAGAAACACTGGGAATCAACAAAGGAAAGACTTGGTCTCCAGTTGGGTTAGGAGACGAATCAAGAAAACCCAACTGATATATAGTGACAATTTCTTCGCCATGATTAAAGTACATCACACGAAAGAATGTTGACACCACAGCTTGCATGGCATAGACATAATCACGTCCAAGGAGCATATTGAAGTCCAAGGGGTCATCTATTACCATGAAGTCAACTAAGACGGTCTTCCCACCCAAAGTAACAGGTGTTTGAGCAAGAATTCCCAAAGCTACACAAGTTCTTCTATCAAATGCCAGTAACTGACTAGCAGTCGACATAAGGCTGGGAGATCCCATACCTCGCCAAGCACGAGCAGCCAAAATACTAACTGAGGCTCCTTCATCAACAATGCAACGAGCAATTGTATAGGGTTCAAATTTAACCTTTATCTGGAAAGGTGCAATAGAAGGAAGGCACGGCTCAACTAGGCTATCCCAATCAAAAGGAAGCAATCCGAGAGCCTGGTGGGGGTTGATCCGAAACAAGTTCAGTGGCCCCTTATTCAGTAAGATCTAAACTGGCAGTGAAGAAAATGTGACTAGTAGACACCTCACTCTCCAAAGGAAGAGTGGGGTTGATCGATGCTGGAATCGATTCAACCGCTTCATGAAAATCACTCTCCGAAGGGAGAGTGGGATTGACCAAAGATGACATTGGTTCAATCACATGAGGAGCACTCTCCGAAAGAAGAGTGGGGTCAACCAAATCTGAGATTTGTTCGACCACTTGATCAACCAAAGGTTGAGTAGGATGTTGAGAAACTATAGGGTGTTCAGAAGAATGAAATCCATGAGTCTCGGACCACACTCTTCGCACCTCTAGGATAGCAGGGCACATATGAGTAAGGTGATGTCCATTGCATAGCACACAAGGGAACTTAAAATGATGCTTCAAATGACTAGTTTTCTCAATGGTATCAGCATGACTAGCAGTGGCTGACTGTTTGCTCTCAACATGACCTGCAGAGGATGAGAGTTTGCCCCCAGCGTGAACAACAGAGGCTGCGTGACTGGGTCCAACCTCACTAAGAGAGGCTGGTTGTTGAGAGACTCCATAATGTTCAAAAATGGGATGACCATGAAGCCAAACTCTTCACACCTCCACAATAGAAGGGCAGTTATAACTAAGGTGGTCTTCCTCACAAAGCTTACAAGGAAACTTGAGCTTATGTTTTGAACGGGTAGACTTGTCAACAGTGTCAACATGACTCGCAGTGGTTGACTGGGCACCATCAACATGCACAGCAGAGGCTGAATGTTTAGGATCAACATGCTTTGCAGTAGTTGAGTGTGTGCCCCCAGCATGAACCACAGAGGTTGGGTGGACGGACCCAACTTGAACAACAGAGGTTAGATGGGAAGGTTCAACTTGAAAAACAGTGGTTGAACGGATGCACTCAGCTTGAACACCAGAGGTTGAGTGACAGGATCCGACATGACCTGAAAAGGTTGGAAGGATCCCACCAGCTTGATCACCAGAGGCTGGATGGACGGATCCAACTTGAACAACAGAGGTTGGATGGGAAGGTTGAACTTGAAAACTAGCGGTTGAACGGATGCACTCAACGTGAATACCAGAGGTTGAGTGACTAGATCCAACATGACCTGCAGTGGTTGGATGGGTGCCCCCAACCTGAACAACCGAGGTTGGGTGGTGAGGTTCAACTTGACTTGCAGAGGTTGAATGGGTGCCCCCTTTCTTATGTGCTTTCTTCCTATTCCTCCTTCTTTTACTCCTTTTAGACTGCCGGTTACTAGTATCAATACTTTCGCCACATGAGGTAGAAGGAGGAGGAGAACTAACTACAGGTGAAGGGGAGACATTGTTTTGATGCCCTTGATATAAGGTGCTTACTTGAGAAACATCAGGAGCATTCAGGACAGTTGGAGTGGAAAACAACCACACCAGTAGCCCTAGGGTGAATCCCGGAAGATTCAAGGTGGCCATCAAGGGAACACCAACATTCCCTGTGAGAGGAATAGGACAAGGGTCTCCCATCATGGGGATCTCTTGGTTGGTGTTCAAAGGGGTGCTAGCCATAGTTTCAAAACAAGAGACAAAGTCTGAGGTTGATGGTCAACCAAAATTACAAAGCAGACACCTAAAGGCCCACTAAGTACAGACAAACCACACAGCACTCACTAAAAAAATTCCTAAAGCCCAAACAGACAAACAAGTATAAGATGTACTTTCGAGAAGAAAGCTGATAGATAGTTACTTGGTGTCCTTGAGGTGGTTCTCAGGCACAAGCGGAGGAATCACCCACCACCCTCCTGCACTTTCCACAAGGGTTACCTTCCAAGCCCGTCCAAGGTCAACCAGAAATAACCTTCCGGTGTACCTGTGTATGAACCCTAGATGTCAAGAGACTAAAGGCTACCTTGGCAATACCAACAGTCTGGGGGGACAGTCATAAGCCGGACTCGTACGCATGGGCAGGGTAGCTGAGCCTGAAACTCTGTCTAGGATAGAATCCCCAGATGCGCAAAAGTCCTTAGTTACGCTTTGACAAGGATTCATAGGGTTATCTCCTCTGTCCAAGCCTCCACGCAGCCTCGTGCTTAACTCCCGTTTGAGAGGAGCTTCCCAGATACAGTGATAAAGTCAAGGATTTACCTAGTGAAAGGTCCACTACGTTTTAGTTTTATAACTTGTGGGAAGTTTACACTTCCTATCCCACAAGTCTAGCCTAAGCTAGTAGGCGTAAGGCCCCTAAAAAACAAAACTTACTAGTAAATTTTAAAATTATACGTTCATTTTAAAGGGTTGTTTCTTACTCAAGAGGAAATGGAATGGTAAACTGGTGGTGTTTTGACTCAAAATTGAAACAAAATGACTAAGCAAAGAGAAAATGAAATGCAAAAAAGCAAATAGCTATTCTCTTTATATTTCTTTTTCAAATAGAAACTTGACAGCCAAAAAGAACGAAATTCTTTTTATATTTTTCCAAAAACAACGATATGCTATGCAATCTAGACTAAAAACCTAATCTACATGCATATAAATCAAACATATGTTTTTGTATTTTTCTTTTATAAATGCAAAAGAAAAATCAGCCTATCTACTTATGCAAACAAGTACTGAAAGCAAAGAAAATAGACAACTACTTTATACCCCGAAAACAAACCCTAGGTTTCCCTAAAGTTGAATATAAACCTCTTTTAAAAGGAAAGCTTACAAAAGTAAACAAGCCAACACTTTGGAATGAAAAGACTGAGCATAAATACTGACATAAACAAAAGTCAAGAAGTCCCAAGCATCAATCTAACCTACAAACAAAGACTGCTCAGTACCTTGTCCAACAAGGTCAAACCAAAGAAAGAAGTAGGGGGAAAAGCAAGAAATAAAAGTTCTTTTTTAATTTTCTTTTATAAGTGCAAAAGAAAAACTACCTACAAAGCAAAGCATGTAGATAAAAAGAACAAAACAAAAGGATCCCTGCTATACAACCACGCAACAAACTCTAGACCAAACTAAAGTCAGCATAAACTCTACTTGGAAGAAAGGCTTGTATAAGAGACAAGACAACTATCTTGGCAAGGTGAAGTAGACCAACCAAAGAAGGAGGAAAACAACATCCACAAGCTTCTGAAATCAAACAACGGCCACTAACAGAGGCTGATCAGAAACAAAAGGCCAAAAAGGCAAACCAAGCAAAGGAGACAGGTGAAAGAGCAAAGAGTAAATCCTAATGCTATAAAGGGGCTTACCACATAGATAAAGAACAACAAAAAGAATGACACAAACTCCCTGGATTCATGCACCCATAGAAGACCTTAATAGACCCACCATGCACCTGAAATGCACTATGCTTTGAGTAAACTTGGATCTAATAAAGCAAACAAGCAAGAATTACTCCAAGCAAAAAGACTCAAAGGATTTTGAAAAAGTAGGTAGGGTGATCACCAAAAGTCTTCAGACAAGCTACACAGCATTCAGAGAGGACATCCACTCACAAGCAGGGATTACCCAAAAGAATAGGAAAAAGCAAAAATGACTTAAAAAATCCTAACTTCCAGGTACATACGCGACTGTCTATAAGGGCAGGTCGCGTATGATACATGACTGTTCAATGCAACAACCTGCAAATGCAAGCTTGCATTTGCGACTGTTCAAAATAGCAAGTCGCGAATGGGGAGGAAAATATTAAAAAAGATCAACAAACTGCCATAGGAAGGTAGGGAAGGTTTTCTATCAAACTTACAAGGTGTTCCTAAGTGGCAAGAAAGACCTGAAACAATGCAAAAGCTGAAAGAAATCAAGAGAAAAACCCCAAACAGACAAGGCTAGTCCCCAGCGGAGCCGCCAGTTCTGCTGTAAAGGAAAGTGTCCTATGGCTAGGGTTTAAGAGGCCATCAACGTACTGGGTTTGAAAGAGAGATGCACAATGTTCAACAAGTATATATAAACAAGATTCAGAGATGAGAAAGGTCCACACCTGACTAACTGAAGGCTGGTCCAAGGTCTCTCTTCAATCCTCCTCTTGCTCCTCTCGCTCCAAGAGACCTGCAAAACAAGTTATACCTTCCTCAAGCCATTATGACCACATATAAGATAATGATAATCAAATGAATATGAAACAATGATCTGAATAACATTATAATATGATCATAAACAGAGATTCAATCACACATTGAATAATGATTTGGGAAGAAGAAGGACATCACATCTTTATTGATCTTGAAAACAAGTACAAATATACCTTCTCTTCAAGTTAGGCACCTCACGAAACCTTGATCTACATTTGCTGTTTCTCTTCTCCAAAGAACTCAGCCTCCAAGCTCTGCAACACAAGGGAAAGCTCCTAGGGAAAAGGTGTAGGCAAAGGGAGTTCCAATTTCTCTAGCATAACAATGCATAAAATTCCAAGTCCTTCTCATATCTTCTCCTACTTCTATTTATATGGGTGAAATAAGGTAGTTCGAAGGTTAGAGAAGTTACAGCAGTTAAGGAAATGCAGTTACATGACATAACTAATCTCCAGTTAATGCATGTTTTAATATTTAAATGTTAAGAAACACATTCGCGGGTTTGCAGTAGAGCAACCCGCGAATGATGTGTGACTCTATAGAAGAGCAACCCGCAAATACAAGGATTCGTGACTTGCTACAAGGAAGACTCGCGAGTGATGTGCAAGTTGTCAATAGAGAGAGTCGCGCATACATCCTAACATGGCAAATGTGGCAAAGTAATTAGCTGGATAGAGGCATAATGTATTTCATAATAAGCCAAGCTATAGTATTCTAGGCAAACCTCAATCCATAAGTGTCCTTTTGTGTGCCAACATAAGGAAAGTTGACACTCGGACGGAGAGGTGCCATTCTGGTGTATAACAATGAACTAGGTCAATTACATTTTCTTCTATTAACTTAGAAAACAGAAGCTCACATAGCATATCTCTTGCCAAAACTCTTAAGAAATAAAAAACTAATATGCGCTATCCATCCTTGATAAAATATGAGAGAGAGCTTAAGGCTAATGATATACAACCTATTTAAGGCCTACATACATGAGTGATATTCCTAGTAAAGAGTTCCCTACTAGAGATATTGCCATGGAAGTGCACCCTTCCCTTAAATATCTAACCACCTGACTCATACACCTTTTCCAATATTAGGAAAATCCTCTAGATTTATTTAACAGTAGCAAAGGCTAAATTTAGGAAAACCCTAAGTTGGCACATGCATGCGCTGCCCCATTGTCTACATAATTCCTATGTGCCTCCCAAGATGACTAGTGGTGTGCCTTCACTCATTGTGGCCTTTGTTACCTTCCATTTTGCATGGCCATTTGTGATATTCATCACAATTTCAATGGTGTGGCATGTTCATGAAGGTTGGACGTTGTGGATTTCAGAATGCTTGAATCATGCTTCTTCGATAAGGATTCCCTAGATGATTAGGTGGAATAATTTCATGATTTCCTAGTATTGATGGGCCCTCATGATATGAGTTGAACAGTGACCATGGATAAAGATAGCACTGTAGTTCCCTAACTATTGTAATGTAATTGATCAATCTCATTTGAGGATAAAAAGGAAAAGGACACAGGAATTAATGGAGTGCAACCACCTAACATCAACAGAACATCAATGTTTAGCTATTGAGAGGGCTAGATCAACATAGAAAAATTTACCAAGGTGGAGTGCTCTCTCCAAATGATGAGTCAATATACAAAATCTGCCATTACAATTCTAAAAATGTCCATGTGACCTAGGGCACTGATATCTTGCAAACATGCACAGGAAGAGCTACTCAATAACTGTAAGAATAAATAGCCCTTTCATGGTTGAATGTTTCTTTGTTTAGATTGGTGCTTTTCCAGTCTTAGGAGGGCGTTCCTAGGGGTTGTATGATACTATTAAAATCTAAACCTATAAATTGATTAGCATACATACATAAGCTCACTTTGGGCTACCAATGAGAAATCCAAAGTAAGAAAATAATGCATTGAAATTTGAAAGTGATTATGGTCACTTGGGGCTAACAATGAGCAATCCAAAGTAAAGTAAGAAAATAATGTATTGAAAGTTATTATGCTTGAGATCAGATCATCAAAGTAATTTTTAACAATGAGATGTTAAAGGATACATGGGTGAATATGTGCCTTGAATCAAAGGAAAATCAAGAGAAGTGCATAAATAATTAACCATACACTACAAATTCTACCTAACAAATAATAACCAATGAACCCAAGAAATTCGATGTCAAGCATAAATGGAGCAAATTATATTGTATCTAAGAGATTGTTTGTGTTATAATAAACAAATATATAATAGGTTACACTCAGCTCTGTGGAAAAGTAGGGATAGAAGTAGTGACAGGTCCTTGAAGATGGAAGAAGAGTGGTCTCTCACTTTTGCAAAAAGGTCCTCCAAAACTCTGTTTTGCCTTCAAATTCCTATCATCCCTATTATTATAGAAATTCAAGAAATAAAATATAGATGCCTGTTATAGCTGATTTTACCACACCTTGTGAATCACATTTTTATGGCCTTCCGTGTCCCTATGTAGACTCCTTAGACCCCATGGACTGTTTTTGTTCCTTTGATGTTTCCAAGATCATCCCTAAAAACATGCAAAATTTTCTATATGCGACTTTTAAACCCTTTCTCGCATATATATGTGGCTTTGACCCCTAAAACTGTGTACATCAGGATGTGTGCAAAAGGACAAATTATTTTGGAGTTTTCCTTGATGTGGATTCAACTAACTTGTCTCTTGGCCTTCCCTATTCCTTCAGATCGCTTAGATTCAACCTTTCATTACCCCATTGAAGAGCTATATAAGGAACCCTTTGGATACACTGAAGGCATGAAGAATTGAGAGCAAAAGAACTATAGTCCATTGTTGCCAAAACTTGTGCTTAAGTCTACATCCCTTTGTCCCTTGGAGTACTTTTGTGTTCTTCCCAATCTTTCCCTTTGCTTGTGAGCTTGCTATCGAGAGATGGAGGATTGAAGTGGTGGAGGCCCAAGTGGGGGACTCAGTTTCTCTGGTTTTCAAACATGCCAACAGAGGTTGTCTCTATTTTAATCTATGTTTTATGTTAATAGAAATATATTTTCCTTTCCAATAATGTGTATTTGAATGAATATTTGATCCATAGATGATTTCAAATGCTTATATGTTATTAATTATATATAGCATGCTTGTCTTGTTTACTGAATGTTGAGGAAGCAATTTATCAATTCAAGCTAGAGTTGGAAAGCTCAACGGGGATCTACATCAACCGTCTGGAATAAAGTATGAATTGAGATCCTTTAGTGTTAGATATTTGGTTTCTCTTGCATATAGGAAAGGATTGATTTCTGGAGTCAAGTTGTCTATTGTGGTACCCTAAGCCATATGAATTTCTCTCCGTAACAGAATTGGCGACTCTGCTGGGGATTGAACCCAGAATATCTAGTTAAAAAACTTGATTATGGCTACATACACGACTGTTTTCTAAACAACCACATATGTACACAACTTTGAGGGATTTTTCCGCGTATATCTATCCCTATACGCAAAAAAATCCTCGATTTCCGTGTGGTCCGAGGCACACACTTTAGGATTTCCTAGAAATAAAAAAAGCCCATGGAAAATTGAAAATTTTACATGAAAATGAAAGAGCAAGGCATGGAAAATTACCTGGAAAAAACGGTGTCGGATTCCATCGGCTGGATCTCCCAGAATTCGCATTTGAAGTTCTGAGCTCAATTGGGTAAAAATTTCAAATGTTATATAATCTTTTGAATTTTTTACTTTTTATAGAAAATTTTCAAATTTTTGAAAATTTTTACCCCCTTTTCTATAGTTTTGGACCATTTCTAATCCTTTTGGACCATTTTTGACTAATATATGATGTAGGAGACCATTTTGAGCATCGCTTCGACCATTGTTTTGACCCGTTCATGCCAATTTCAGGTATCATGTCTAAACTAGCATATAGCTTAGGTTTCACCACCATTTGCATTTTGCATGAACTTATGACCATTTCATCATAACCGTAGGTACAAACCCATTCTATCTTGTCACAGAACCTTCTTGCTGTTGTAGAAGTGGCATGATTTGAATGGTAGAGCTTGACCTTACATGGGTACCCTATTTAGCGCCTTAATTGCATTTGGTGCCCATGCCAACAATTTTGTCCTTTATGGTGTGGGAGTCCATTGTATAGTATTTCCATGACATTTTGCAAGAGCCTCATACTCCTCTTGACCTTTTTGCTGGCTTATTTTCCCTGGACTCCCTTATGTCAAGTTGTAATTGCATTATCATGAGCTTTGCCTGCCTTATTGAGCCTTATGTTGGCTTCCCTGACTTTAAGTATCAGCCATATAGCCTGAGCTTGTCTCATGTCTAGCCATGTAGAGCTATTTTATATATCCTTTGCAGCTTGATTCCCTATTTTTATCGGGAGGGGACTTTCCCCCGAGTGTCACTATACTACACATGTATCCTTGCATTGATCATAGGTATGTTCCACTGCTTGGAGCTAGTTTGTTTTCCTATTTGACACTTGTCTCCTCCTAGTTTGTAACTTTAAAGAAATTTTATTCTTTTTCAAGATTTTCAAATATTTGAAAAAGTCCAAAAAAAATTAAAAAACCAAAAAGCTGGACAAGGAAATATGTTATCTTTGGCAGCAGTCGAGTCGTGTCATCTTCGAACAGAGCACTGTATATCACATCAGTTGGTTGCGTTAATAGTTTGACTTTAGGAGATATACTCGTTTATCTGAGTTTATCTCCACTGACTGGTTAAGCTTCTAGTCCCTATGGAGCCTCTGTTGATGCCTCATGTGTCACAGAGATGTCCCAATTTTTCATATCGAGTCTATGCTACCTACATTCAGTCACCATTCACCTTTATGCTCTTGTTCAAAGGAAGTTGAAACCTAAGTCGGCCATTCCACAGTTATCTTCACTTTGCATGTTGGCCACTACCGGTATAGTTACTGGTTCGTGCACCTTATGATAGAGTCCTTCCACATTATACAGCTTTGCTGAGTACCTCATTTTGGATGATGGGGGATGCCTTAATTCCATCCTTCCAGCAGATTTCATCCCATTGACTTCAGATCATTTATTCTAGGATAGGAATCTAGAGTCATTTTTTAGTGCCTTGAGACTTGTAGTCATTAGTGGCAGGTTCTCTCGCCATCGACAGTTTTTTTGGGAATACATCAATGTCCCTTGATCGATGGATTCTCTCAAGTGTTCAACTTCAACACATCNCACTCTAGTACCTTGATTCCCATTTTCATTATCGGTGGGTGATCTCGCGTCTGTTAACGGTATACATCAATGACCGGTAATCAGATGATGGACTACTATATTCGAGCTCGACACCTCTATTCACATAGTAGGACATGTACTCGTAGCATTTTGTGTAGAAGACCTTCCAGAATGGTGGCATCTCTTATATGCTACCTCCTTGATCGTGCCATTCTTCGTGAGATTTCAGCTCTCATGACTTCATTCCAGTATATGTCAGACATTTCTAGCCATTATGGAGATATTGATCCATTATATATCTTTAGTCTTCATGGAGATCATGATCCTTTATATATCTTCATCTTGGAGATTTTGATCTATTTATATTGTATATGGTAATGACCACATATGTCATATTGTATCATTCCTATTCATAGCCATTGTACTCTTATGTATTTGGGACTGCTATATGTATTTGTAGTTATGTGCAGAGTTGTATCATTGTATAGTGCTGATTGAATGGTTGGTTCTTCCATTGGGTTCTTCATCACTTCACTTTCGGGATGGACTTATAATGTATTTCAGCCATCGCATGACCCCTCTGACCTCACACATTAGGGGGCATCTATTATTGCTGATTTTACCACACCTGGTGAATCACATTTTTATGGCCTTCCATGTTCCTCTGCAGACTCCTTAGACCCCATGGACCATTTTTGTTCATTTGATGTTTCCAATATTATCCCTAAAAACATGAAAAATTTTCTATATGCAACTTTTAAACCCTTTCTCATGTCTATATGCAGGTTTGACCCCTAAAAACGCGTACAAAGGGCTGTGTGCAAAAGGCCAAATTCTTTTGGACTTTTCCTTGATGTGGATCTGACTCACTTGTCTCCTATCCTTCCCTATGCCTTGAGATCACTTGGATTCGACCTTTCATTACACCATTGAAGAGATATATAAGGAACCCTTTGGATACATTGAAGGCATGAGGAATTGAGAGCAAGAGGACTATAGTCCATTGTTGCCGAAACTTGTGCTTGATTCTACATCCCTTTGTCCCTTGGAGCACTTTTGTGTTCTTCCCAAGATTTTCCTTTGCTTTTGAGCTTGCTATTGAGAGATGGAGGATTGAAGTGGTGGAGGCCCAAGTGGGGGACTCAGTTTCTCCATTTCGGAGACGTGCCGACAGAGGTTGTCTCTACTGTAATCTCTATTTTATGTTAATAGAAATATCTTTTCCTATCCAATAATGTGTATTTGAATGAATATTTGATCCATGGATGATTTCAAATGCTTATATGTTATTGATGATATATGCTAGAGTAGATATAACATGATTATATATAGCATGCTTGTCTTGTTTATTGAATGTTGAGGAAGAAATTTATCAATTCAAGCTGAATTTGGAAAGCTCAACGGGGATCTACATCAACCGTCCGGAATAAGGTACAAATCGAGATCTTTTAGTGTAAGATATTTGGTTTCTCTTGCATATAGGAAAGGATTGATTTATGGAGTCAAGCTGCCTATTGTGGTACCCCAAGCCATAGGAATTCCTCTCCATAACAATGCCAACCCACCTTATTTGTGCATGCAATAGGAAAAGATCAAATCGCTTGCATGGATATTTACAACTGCTAGTTTTAGATATATAAAAATTACCTCAATAGCTAGATACCTGAGCATGCAAAAGGGATGACAGTCTGTTCTGGATTTAGTATCATCATATACCAAATGCAAAGTCCCTGCCTAGGAGGGGCAAGCCAAATAACTCAAAATTATAGCATCTTCCTATTTTAATATCATCACTATGAAACTTCAGAAGTATGATCAGATTTGGAATGGAATAAATAATACAAGCCATTTTTTAATTGGTCTATTAATAACATCATTGAGTCTAATCTATCTATCTAATTTGACACAATTTTTTATGTACTTTATCCCATATGCAACAATTTTTTTGAGACTGTAACAACAAAAGAACCTAGATCTCTATTGGTGTTAATGGACCCCCATTGAAGGAGCCTTTTTTTCTATGCTTGTCTCTCTTGTACATTCTGTTCTGGTGATGGATTGAGAGTGAGGGGAAGAGGCTCTCTCCTCTCTCTCTCTCTCTCTCTCTCTCTCTCTCTCTCTCTCTTATCATTCTTGCCACAAACCCTATTAGGGTTTGATCCTAAAGAGGGCAGGAGTGTCCTATAGGTGACTAGAATGTGCAGGAAGGTGGAAGTATGGGGTTAGAGAGCAGAGGAAAAACATCTATAGAGAATTGTGTGGGATCTTGACTCATTTTTATTTTTTTCTATCTATGGTGGCTAAATCTATGCTGTATCGGATTTGTGGTGATTGTGTTCCTTGGGATCACATGGATCTAGTGCAGGAGAGGCTATGCTAGAAGTACTTTGACCATGACAGCTATTTGATTGTTTGTTGATGAGGATCATGGTAGGGCTTCAACTTTGAAATTTTTTCTTTCCCTTTCTATTAACTATGGAATAAAAAAGGAGCATCCATTAAGTGTTGGAGTAAAGAGGAATTAAATATGCTTGTTGTAGTGTTTGCGATAATCTTGGGTCTCTCTAAGCCTCCACCATTTATTTTATGATTGTCCTTTTCCTTTGCTGAAATATTATGAGAAAGATAATATATGGTTAATTTCTTGAAATTGACCTCATAAAACTGAAAGTGACATCTACTGGTTTGATATTGGACAACTAAGCTAGAAAGTTTGAACATTGTGGAAAAAAAAATATTATCTCTTCATAGACTGTAGAGAGCTCGCTAACATTGAGGTAGAATTCATGGTTTCTTTTATTGTTTTATAGGTATTTATCTGTGAAGCTATGGATGAAGATGGAATAAGAATTCCATTGTTAGGCCTTTGTTCTTCAAGGAATGGCATCTCAAGACTCTTATAAAGACCGTTTTGGGATGGTTCTAACACTTTGTCATGGATATCCACTGAAGCTAGATTAGGATGGAACATTGAAGAAGATTTAAATGAGTTAACATGTGACAATGGCCAATTTCACTGAGGGTGCATTCTACATAGTCAATTTTGTAACAGAAACAAACTTAATATGAATGGGGACCCTCCTCTCACTGTTAATAGAATCTAGATGAAGAACCCATTGGAGGAGATATATTATTAATTTATTATATACCATAGAATATAAATGGAAATGAGATTCAAATTTTTGATCCAGAAAAATAATCCAAATACTTAAACTTGGAGTTTCCCCTTCAGATTGTCTACTGTTTAAACTCTTTTAAGACTCTTATATTGGAAATGCATTTTGTTGTAGAACATCAACCTAGGTTGGATTATTTGTTTGGTTTCTGTACATGTACTTTCTAATGTTCATGACATGGTTGATTATGTTAGCTATTAGAACTCTTACTCAAAATAGCTACTAGCTCTGTAATATGTTTTGAGATCCTTAATAATGCTGGATCTATGTATTGGTAGATGTTGCTTGCTAGTTTTTCCCCTATTTTTGTACTCTTATTATTGATACCTCTGAAAGATGTACTAGTGGAGTCAAATATTGATATTTTTTACTATTACTAGAGGGCCAGCAGATGATTTATAGACATTTCATCTCCTAGCATTTGTGCTTACTTCCCTTTTCAAATGAGAAAAAACCAAAGCATCCAGACATATTATCTCTCAATATTATGTGGGATCTTATGCATCCATTTCGTAGGTCACTGTCAATGATGAAGCACAAGTGATCTCGGCTAGGTGGGGTGAGGTGAAATCTCAACAAATGTATATATCTTATATCTATGGGCTATGGGAAATGGAAATTTGATCAATATTTGATCAATAGCATCTCAGCTTTAGAAGGTTCACTTAGGATGAAAAGAAACAATCTTGGTAGAAAGAAACAATAAGGAAATCCACCATTTCCAAGACCTCAGATCACTGCCTCCATTTGCAAGCAAGAAAATATGGCATCTTGTCACCTATGACTCGTTATGATGCAATTGATATTTTGGATAATATGTGATTTGGAAAGATTATGATTTGTCCTAGCTCTTTGAACTTGTTGGTTATCATTGATTAAGTTGTTCACAGTGTTATGGTAATTTATGGTGCACTTATTTTGAATTTTTTACACTTGTGCAACACAGATGATTTTAAGGAACCATACTTATTTAAAAGTGTATAAATGTTGGCGAATATTACCACTTCTTAAAACGCCAACTAAAAAATGATTGGCGATACTTTACAAAAAATATTTTAATTTCCAACAATTTTATATCGTTTATATAATAATTTGGTGATCTGTAGGGTGAAAAAAGATTACCCCATCAAAATTGGGCAAAACAAGGCTTCAAAAAATGCAAAATGGCGAATCCTTTTTGGGAGAAAAACATGGAAAAATAGCCCACTAGGCTAAAATTCACCCCTAAAATTCACCCTGTTATGCAAACATTCACTTCACACATTTCCATTAATTAATTGTTGCAACTAACTTTAGGATTTGATCACTAGTTGTAAACTTGTGTCAAGATTTTGTAAATGTTCTAGACTTCTAGTTTCTAAAAAAATTAGATATTTATTTCTATTTCATATTGTCACACACACACACACACACACACACACACACACACACACACACACACATATATCATGTGTACCCCATTATATATATGCCCATGGAGCTATTTTAGAAAAGATAAAGACTCCATGCCCAAAGGGATTACAAATTCAAAATGGAAGCAATCATATAGCTTAAGGTTAGACATCAAAAAGAAAATATCAAAGGCCAATTGACCATAATGGAGATAGTTATAAAGATTAAAAAGCAACAACAAATCCCATATATGGAGGAGGGTCACTGTCATCAGGGTTTCGTCGCCATTTTTTAACTGTTGGTTCATCGACTGGTGGGGAAGGATCTTATCCATTGTCATTATGCTGCTTAGGTTCCTTGTCCATCAAAATGGCTAGGTCAAGCCAATGGAACTTGTCATTCTCAGGTTGAGGAGGTGGTGTCCAACTCTCATGCTCTTGGCTTCAACATTTATTGTGTACTTTAACCAAGAGGCATGCTTCCATATCTATGAGAGTGATCCAAACCAGGTGGGTAATAAACCTCTAGGGGCCCTATTTCATCATGCCTGGTGCTAACCCAGAATAAAGAGGATCTATGATGAAACCTATGTCTATTTTCCAGCTAAATTTCAATTCTTTTATGTGTTTTTAGTATCCAACATTTTATATTGTTGTTGCTAAGAGGCTAGTTGACTCTTATACTTTGTCCTGCTTAGTATATGTTGCATGAAATTGCTTCATGGGTTAGATAATTGATTTCAGTGCTGGATAGTAGTACTCATGGATGGTTGAAGGATTCCTATTATTTTAGAATTTTCATTTCAGTATGTGAGTAGGTTGTAAATTGTCGCTAATGTTGGCGTAAATTCTTGCAACTACTAATGATATTACTACTTGTTGATGTATTTGTAACTTCAAAATTTATTCATCTATGTATCTTATGTATTGTAACCTGAAGTTTATTCCAGGATGTATCTATTATGTAATTGAGTCATGTTTTCATGCCCTGATGTTCCGATCGGGAGAATCAATAATGTAAACAAGTCATGTCAAGTCATAGTGGGTAACCCTCTGATTGTGTAAGGGTTAAAGTCCCCGCATTTCTGGGGAACTAGGGTTATTAGACTCTCCAAGTAGAGGTCGGCCCTAGTAGGGTTTTAGTCATGTCAGAATTAGTATAAATAGAGAGCTGGGATCTCTATTTAGCACACAACACTCACACACTCAAGTGTAGCGCATAGTTGAGGAAGGAGAAGACATTGGGGCTAGACAAGAAGAAGATTACTGCTATCGGGAGTGCATCTTACTGTTTTGGGGTTTTACATATTATGTTGATTCTATCTCTGAGGAAGTTGTGGGGTTTTCTCCATTTATGGTTTCCCCGATAAAAAACACTGTGTTCATTGTCTCTTGTGTTTGATTGCTGTACTTGTTATTCTCTCAGTAAAGATCCTAACATAATGCTAGCTTAATGTTGAAAAAATAACATGGTATCAGAGCTAACCTGAGAAGAAGACACTGTACATCTACAGGAACTAGGGATTCCTAGTTTTTGGATCTTCCTTCACATATTTTCATCAAAAGTAAGGTAGAACAACTCTCCCTCTTAGGGTGCATCTTTCTATCGAAGCAGAATCCAATTCTGAGGTTTTTTTCGTTTTGGACCTGTCACTACTGTTGGAAATTAGGGATTTTCATAGAAGAGCAATTTTTCAATGATCCTAGGCCTGGATTGATCTCCTCCCCAAAATAAAAGTTAGGGACAAATTTCAAGGCATTTGGGTAGACAAAACTCTGGAAAAGCAAAACCCTAATTTGCTCGTGAACCAGCTCTGTAGGATTTCAGGTCAAGTTTCAGATCTGACATCTTGAACCTGGTAAGATCTAGAATCTTTAGTATTTCCATTTGAGGTTCTCATTTAAGATGTCTCATCATACCAAGCTTGATGAAAATCTTGAGGGAGCTGAAAACTTCCGAGCCTGGAAGTATAGGATCTCCTTGGTCCTGGAAGAAAATGAATTAGACTCCTACATCCATGAGGAGGTTCTAGTTCTAGAGGGAGATGAGGCAAGTGCTTACATAAGAAGAAGATGGTTATGGCAAAGAGGATCATTGCTGATTATATTAAGGATCACCTTATCCCATAGGTGTCCTCTCTCAAGACACATAAAGCTATGTTTGATGCCCTAACCAAATTGTTTGAAGGGAAGAACATCAATCAGAAGATGACCCTAAGAAACCAAATGAAGAATGTGAAGATTCAGAATGCAGAAACAATCCAGTCTTACTTCACAAGAGTTTCTCAAATCAAAGAGCAACTAGAAGTAGTTGATGAAGAAGTGGAAAATGCAGAGATTGTAATGACTACATTGAATGTCCTTCCTAGGTCATGGGATTCTTTCATCCAAGGCATATGTGCTAGGAAGAAGTTAGTCAAGTTCAGAAGACTATGGGAAGAGTGCTCTCAAGAAGAAGCTCATATAATAGCTTGAGAAGAGAAGATGGGAAGTGAAGACCAAGCTCTTATAGTACACTCCAAGTCTCACACCAATTCAAGCAAAAGAAGACCTCATGGTTCCAGAAATAAGCACTCTCACAGAGAAGATACTAGAAGAGATGTATCTAGGATCATATGCTATACTTGTGAAGAAGTAGGACACTATGCAAGGAATTGTCCTAACAAACAGAAGATAGTAAAGAAGAGCAACAAAAGAAGACATCATGCTCATGCTGTAGAGGATGATGAACCATCCAGAAAGAGATCCAGATATGAAAGTGAAGCTTCTTCAAGCGAGGATGAATATGTTCTAATATCAACTCTCACAGGTAACATTACTCATGGTAGTGATGATTGGATTATAGATAGTGGGGCTTCCAAACATATGACTGGATTCAAGGAATCCTTTGTAAGACTGTTATAACATGAATCACCTCACAAGGTAAAGCTAGGAGATGACTACCAATATCCAATAAAAGGTAGTGGGGAATCTTCATATAAGTTAGACTCTGGAAAATATCTAACAATGAAAGAAGTATTGTTTGTTCCATGACTCAAGAAGAACCTTCTCTACATATCAGCATTAGATGCAAAAGGAATGCGGGTTGCATTCATAGATGGTCAAGTCATCATGTGGCCAAAATGAAAGACTATCGATGATGCGGTAGTGATTGGAGAACAAGAAGGAGGATTATACAAATTGAAGGGCCATCCAGAACAAGCCGTGGTCCATGACACAGTAGAGCCAACTGAACTTTGGCACAAAAGTATTGCACATGTGCATTACAGAGCACTACCTATTGCAAGCAAAGTTGTCGAAGGTCTTCCAGAAATTCAAGCAAAACATGATGGGGTCTACAAAGGATGTGTGAAAGGAAAGAATACAAAGAAGACATTTCCAAGCAGTGAAAGCAAAGAAAAAGGAATCTTGGAAACAATCCACTCCGATGTATGTGGTTCTACATCATCAAACTCTATAAGTGGGTATGCATATTATGTTTCTTTTATTGATGAATTTTCTAGGAAGACATGGGTTTACTTCATGAATAACAAAGATGAAGTATTCAGTAAGTTCAAAGAATTCAAAGCCTTGATCAAAAACCATACTGAAAAGAAGATCAAGACCATTCGATCAAATAATGGCAGAGAATTCACTTCAAATGAATTCAAAGATCTATGGAAGGAATCAGGTATTAAGAGGGAGTTGTCCACTCCTTGAAATCCACAACAGAATGGGGTTGCGGAATGGAAGCATAGAACTATCATGGAAGCTGCAAAAGCCATGCTTCATGATCAAGACCTTCCTATGCATCTTTGGGCAGAAGCTGCCAGAACAGTGGTGTATGTACATAACCATACTCCACATAGAGTACTCAAGAAAAAGACTCCTGAACAAGTCTTCTCCAGTAAGAAACAAGAAGTCAGCCATCTCAGAATATTCAGCTGTCCTGTGTACATCCACATTCCAAAAGAGAAGATGACTAAATTATATCCTTCAGGAAAGAAGGGTATATTTGTGGGATACTCTGAAATATCGAAGGCTTATAGAAAATATTTCCCAGGATATAAGAAGATTGACATCAGAAGGGAAGTGACATTTGATGAAGACACAGCTTACAACAAATCCAGAAAGAGACTTGATGAAGAATTTGAAGAAGCAGAAGCACCCAAAATTCATAATACAACCATGAATGAGGAAAATTGAGAAGAATATCGAGAATTTGAAGAACCACAAAGACTGGTAGATCTACCTCAGGAGAAGAATCCTCATAAGAGGAAACTTGCTTGGGTACGAGAACTTATCCAAGGTGCGGAAAGATATGGGGCTCCAGAAGAGAATCACAGAGAAAGAAAGAGGACTAGATCCTATTTTGGGTATGTAGCTTTACTATGTGATTTCATTGATAAAGAACCTTCTAGTTATGAAGAAGCAGCATAACAGAAAGAATGGAAGGATGCTATGATCGAAGAGTACCAATCAATCATGAAGAATGATGTTTGGGATGTTGTCCCAAGACCAGATAGGAAGTTAGTTGTAACTTCCAAGTGGATTTACAAGATCAAACATGTTGCAGATGGTAGCATTGAAAAGTATAAGGAAAGATTTGTAGCTCGAGGTTTCTCTCAGAAAGAGGAATAGACTATGAGGAGACCTTTGCACCTGTAGCCAGATACACTTCCATCAGATCAGTACTTGCTCTAGCTACAGTGATGAAATGGAAGATACACCAAATGGATGGCAAGACTACTTTCTTGAATGGTGTAGTAGAAGAGGAAGTGTATGTATAACAACCACTCGGTTTTGAGACACATGACATGGAGTCTCATGTATGCATATTGAAGAAATCCCTGTACGGCTTGAAATAGGCACCCAGGACATGGTATGGAAGAATTCATAGCTTTTTATCCAATTTGGGCTTTACCAAGAGTAAAGTAGATTCCAACCTTTACTACAAGGTTGAAGATGGAAACCCAGTGATGATTCTACTACATGTAGATGATCTATTCGTGATAGGTATGGATGGGTTTATTACTGATACAAAGAGAAATATTGCTACCGAGTATGAGATGAAGGACATGGGTATGATGCATTACTTTCTAGGTATGGAGGTGTGGAAGAGTATGGATGGAATATTCCTTGGACAAGGGAAGTATGCAGTAGAGATCCTGAAGAGGTTTGGGATGATGGGCTGCAAGACTATGGCCACACCTATGGCATCAAAATTGAAGCTATTGAATGATGCTTCTTTAGAGATGGTTGATGCTACAATGTATCGTCATATTATTGGGTCATTGATGTACCTGACGAACACAAGACCAGACATTTGCTTTGCTATGAACACCTTCAGCTAGTTCTTGATAGATCCGAGAAATGTTCACTTGATTGCTGCAAAGCATATTCTAAGGTAGTTGAGGGGTACAATTGATTATGCGCTCAAGTATGATGTGAATCAAAAGATTAACCTAGAGGGTTATGTTGATTCAGATTGGGTAGGCAATGCCATCGATAGGAAGAGCACTTCAGGGTGTTTCTTTAGTATGGGATTAGGTGTGATCTCTTGGTTTAGCAGGAAGCAATCCTATGTGGAACTAAGTACAGTTGAATCAGAGTATGTCATAGCCTGTTTAGCTAGTTGTGATGTAGTATGGCTGAGGAAGCTACTGTCTAATTTATTTGATCTCCAGATGGATGCTACTTGTATACATTGTGACAACCAAAGTTGCATGAATTTGTCATAGAATCCAGTGTTCCATGACAAGTCGAAGCACATCGAGATCAAGTATCACTATATTAGGGATATGGTGTAGAGAGGAGCAGTGAAGCTCCAGTATTTTGTGACGGAGGAACAGATAGTTGATGTGTTGATGAAGCCATTAGCCAGACTGAAGTTTGAGTACTTTAGGGAGAATCTTGGTGTTCTCCAGATCAATATTTCCTCCAAGGGAAAGTGATGAGTCCCAAAGCCATTCGGACGAGTAGGTCAGATATAAGGGCTGAGCCATTCTGTCATGGTGAGAGGATTCAGTTCCTTCCATGTCAAATATGAGTGCTAAAGATCCAAATCCATTGTGACAAGCAAGTCAGATATAAGGGCTGAGCCATTCTGTCATGGTGAGAGGATTCAGTTCCTTCCATGTCAGATATGAGTGTTGGCCATTCTATCGAGTAGGATAGATGTAAGGGAAACTGCCACTCTCCAGGAGAGTGGAGGCACCTATTCAGTTACCAGGTAGCTCATTCTGGGACTGGGGGCCTTTCTGACAAGGGTGGAGGATTTGGTTCCTTCCAGGTCAGATGTGAGTGCAGGACATTTCGTCACGGTGAGAGGATTAAGTTCCTTCCATGGCCGATTTAAGTGCAGGTCATTCCATCATGGTGAGAGGATTAAGTTCCTTCCATGGCTGATGTAAGTGTGGGCCATTCTTTCATGGTGAGAGGATTCAGTTCCTTCCTTGTTAGATGCAAGGGCAGGCCATTCTATCATGGCAAGAGGATTCAGTTTCTTCCATGACAGATGTGAGTGAGGGGCCTTTCTGATGTGATTGGAGTTTAATACATGATCAGATGTGAGTGTTGGGTGTGCCTTTCTGATGAGTAGGTCATATGTAAGTGTTGGGCGTGCCTTTCTGACGAGTAGGTCAGGTGTAAGTGCTGGGCAAAGACCTACCTGATGGCTAGGCCTACAACCAGCATGAAAGAAGGCTAGATCTGTAGAACTTCCTATGATGAGATAGTACACACATGATGATGACCAGATGAGATCCAGATCGAGATATGATCTAGATCCAACTATGATGACTCCGAGAGATCTAGATCAAGTGATGATCTATATCCAGCAGTGATGATACAGATCGAGAGATGATCTAGATCCAGATTGAGTGATGATCCAGATCCAGTCCAGTGATTGTGATCCAGATCGAGTGATGATCTAGATCCAGTGATGATCCAGATCCAGTGATGCTAATCCAGATCGAGAGATGATCTAGATCCAGTGATGATGTCCCATGATGATCCAGATCAAGAAATGATCCAAATTCAAAGAATGAATATGAATTGAAGATGAATATTACTTGAAGACTCATAAGACTCAAGATACAGATGACGAGATGATCCAGTTGATGCAGAGAAGAAGAT